>VSDK01008243.1:100981-176007 GCA_009767595.1 Symbiodinium kawagutii | reverse complement strand
AAAGAAAGCATCAAAAACGTCATCGGAGACAACGGCTTTCCTTGATGTAAGAAGATCTTGGGATACCGTCCAATCCACAACGAATTTGCCAATGCAAATTTGGGCATGCGCGGTTGCTTACCAGTCACGGCACGAACACAATCCATGCAACCAAACACAGTCGTATGCTTTGTAACACTAGTGGGTAGCACTTTGGTGTTCAACAACCACTGCCAAGAAGTTCCATCCTCATATTTGCCACTCGGATGAGCCACGCAACTTGCCAACAATTCATCCTTGGGAATAGCCGGCCACAATCTTTGATATCGTCTGACATCCAAGACATTCTTGTGCAACCACTCCACTTTGTCGGCAGGAACTTCATGCACCTTCCAACCATGCTGTTTTTTCTTTTTTCTTCCTCCTCCACTTCCTCTCCAGAAGAATCTTCATATTCATCTTGCGGTACCTCACCTGTTTCTTTCTCAGCCGTCACAAATAATTGCACGCGATCCATGTCATCCAACCAGCAAGAACGAGCGCACACCACACAACTCTGTAGCTGCCGTTCTCGCGCTTCTCGCCCTCTTCGAGAATGAATCTGATGAAAAGCATAAGCTCCAACTCCTCGGCGGGGCTGTTCGCCATTGACAGCAAAAGGACCAGACTCCTGTTCATGAAACACCATCCTCTTGCGATACTCTTCCTCACAGCGTTGTACTTCGTGAACTGTTTCGAAATATCCTTCACTGGCAGCACCTGCGGGGACATCGCCACCTGCAGCGCAAAAGTGAGCATCTCGCAAATGCTGCAAGAAGTCCAAGCGATCATCACAATCAAACGAACACAACTCACACGCAAGCATCCGAGTACCAGAAGGAGGAGTCCGGTAAAACCTTCGACGTTGATCTGCTTCTTTCAATGCAACGGCAGGGATATAGTAATCTTTCTTTTGACGATTGGACCAAATTTGGGGAAAAGCTTGCTCCCAGTGAATCTTTTCCTTCAATCGCATAGCTTCTTTTCCAGACGCAAGTGCTTTCAAACGAATACGACGCACTTGCTGCGCCAAAGCATCCGTAGGACTCGTGGGCCCACGTGCTGGCAGGTCGCCGGTGTCAAGCACACACTGTTGAACAGCTTCGAACACCAGTTGATGCCGTGGATTCCAAATGAAAGGTCCCAGTTTGGGAAGTGCTTCTCACACAGTCATCTGCGACTCAGACAACGGCGCCGCATAGTCCATGAGCCGACCAGCCCGTTCTCTGCGAACCAGACCATAGCGACGTTTCCGCACCTGCGACAAACCAAAATGCATCATTTTCTCTTCAGACGAACGCGTCTTTCCAACACCGGCAGGCACTGCATTGTTTTTGTCTATGTACTTTCGAAGCTCTTCACGAAAAGTTCTGGTGTCATCCATGTCAGACAAACCACCTATGGACAAACCTTCCAGTTCAACATTCCCAGAATCATACTGCATGAGACATGAGAACCCACGCCACACAAGCAGCCCTGAAATCATTGGCTTTGCAATTCACATATCTTTGTATGGACTCTTCACGCAGTAATATGCAGCGCGCGACTATCTCTGCCAGGGAATTCTCCACCAGAAACGCATCCAAACCGTTTTTGATAGCAAGATCCCAATCTCGATCAAAAGTTTCTTGCCACTTCTGTAGTTGGCAACGCGCTTCCGAATTTTTCGTTGGTATGGACAACAAAAGGCGATGAAAACGCCGAGCAAGTGCATCTTCAGCCTGCTTTTCTACAGTCTCACCAGTTTGTCTTTTCGGAACACGACCAGCTGTGTCAAAGAACTGCTGAACTTCGACACATGTTGCCAATGTAGCATCTTCATCCTCTTTCTCAGAAGCTATAAAAATGTCTTTGAATTGTTGTAGCAGACTTGCCCCGACCATTTCCCTTTGCACAAGCAAACGATCCCATCGTCGTGCCAAAGCATCCTCTGCTCGCTTTTCTACAGTCTCACCATTTTGTCTTTTCGGCACACGACCAGCTGTGTCGAAGAACTGTTGAACTGCCACACATGTTGCTAATGTAGCATCTTCATCCTCTTTCTCAGAAGCCACAATAATGTCCTTGAATTGTTGTAGCAGACTTGCCGCGATCGTTTCCCTTTGCAGGAGCAGACGATCCCATCGTTGTGCTAAAGCATCCTCTGACATTTTTTTGACAGACTCAACATTGTTCCTCTTAGGCAAATGACCAGCTGCGTCAAAGAACTGTTGAACCGCCACACATGTTGCTAATGTAGCATCTTCATCCTCTTTTTCTGCAGCTACAAAAATGTCTTTGAATTGTTGTAGCAGACTTGCCGCGATCGTTTCCCTTTGCGCAAGCAAACGATCCCACCGTTGTGCCAAAGCATCCTCTGACCTTTTTTCTTCAGTGTCACACACTTGTCTCTTCGGCAAACGCGAAAACGACTCAAAAAACTCCAGCACATCATGACATGTAGATACATGGAAGTCATCAGTAACCAGTTCAGCAGCATTGAAGAGAGCACTGAATTGCTGCAACAAAGCCTCACTCAAAGATGCTTTCACTTCAAGAACACGGCTCCATCGCCGAGCCAAAGCATCTTCTGCACGAAGTTCATCACTCAAGCATCTTTGTCGGCGAGGTAATCGTCCATGCTGTTGTTGAAATTCCCAGGTCGACTCGCAAACCTCCTCGCGCCAATCACGTTGCAACAAATGCAAAAGCTTAAGTTTCTTCAGTCTCGAATACAAAGATCGACTGCCTGGAAGATCAGAGACTTGCGACGGCATCTGCCCATGTGTGGCACGGAACTGATCCAACTCAGCACGTGCAAGTTCCATTTTCTCAGCATCCGATTTCTTCTTCGGTGGAAACAAAGGACATTTGTAAGAAAGCAATAAAATCCAAAACCATGTGGGACAACTCGAACACACATCTTTGAACTCTTCTGGCCACGGATGCATCAATATGAAGACCCATGTGGGACAACGCCGCAACACGAGACATCCAATTTCTGAAAGCATTTCTTGCCACGGCAGTGACACCAACAGCATGAAAGTGTACAGGCGACACGTCCACAAATCTTCTGCGTGCAAACGCAACAGACAAGCGGATGCAATAAGCAGAGCAAGTAGCACCTAGGCATCGGTGAACCATAATTGCCAACACAGAATCTTTTCAAGCAGAACTCAACGCCGTTACATGGACACAATGATCACTGTCAAACACATAATAACAAACTGTGCTCAGTTAAACACACACACACATCTCGATAATGTCACACAAAATAAATTTGTCACACAAACCTTACAATCAAACGGCATATTTTTGGTCTGCTGTCAAAACACTGTAATATCATCCACGTTGTCCGACACCATGCAACTGCACGGCGCTCGTTGCACAAAAAGCAACAGCCACTCCTGCCAGCGCTTGCAAAACACATCACTGGCAAGCCATGTGAAAAAGAAACACAAATACCACGAAGAATCTTGCACGCAAACTCCGCTCCTGTGGCTGCAGCAGCTCTCCAAGTTGCCCCGCCTGCACGCAACGAAGCAAGCTCGGCAGCAGCACCGCCGCAGCTACGCCCAGCAGCATGGAGAAAGGCAGCAGCGCAGCCAAGCAAGTACCGCAAGCCAGCGCGAAGCACAGCGCAGCAGCGGCAACGAAGCGCGCAGGCCGCCCTCGAAGACTGCCAGCTCGCGCCAACTTCCGCCATCGCCGCGCAGACAATCGATTTGCCATCTCGGGCAATATTAATTCACACAAACAAATTTACAAACCTCGCCCCGGGTTCTTGTAATCATTCATTCATATAGAAGATGTCTCAATGTTCTTCTGCTTGTACAGTGCTCAGTATGAAACTGGCGAGGGGCAAATGCAGCCATGTCATATCCAAACCAATCGACCGCTCAGACAAAATCTGTGAGACACAATCCTCTCACCACATCTTCCCCTGGCTCTTCAAAGTAACAAACATCTTCCCTAGTTCTTCAAAGCAATCATTTCTACAAACAATGACCCAATGCTCTCCCGCTGCTTTTTAACTGCTAAGTGCAAATACCCTGCTGAATGTGAAATGTGTAACGCAAACGCGGCTCTGCTGTCACAACATGAATTCGCTATTCACATAAGCAATTCTAACACAGGTCTTCCTCAAATGTTCAACAATCAAAACAAAAGACATCAAAGGATCACCCAAACCAATCGGCCGCTCCGACGCAATCTTTGAGCCAAAACAATGAACACATAGATCTCCAAATTTATTAAAAGCAGGTCTTCACATGTAACATACAGCCACACGTCGGGGACAACGCCGCCAGACTTACTTACCGCCTTCACTCGATGTCGGAGTTTCTTTACAGGAGGCCGTCGAGAATTCCACATAGCACATGATGTCAAAGCAAAACAGAAGAAAAGTATCCAGGATTTCACATGTCTCATATAATGTCTCCGGTGAAAAAGGAAACACCGAAAGGAAAAGCTCCACATGCTCATGTTGACGGAAGAAAAGCATAGAAAATTCCACATGTCAAAACATCTATGAAAGGTATCCAGGATTCCACATGGCAAAGGACATGAAAGCAAAGGAAATGAGAAATATCAAGGATTCCACGTATCTGAAGTCATGTCTCAAGTGAGGAAAGAGGTCAAGCAAGAAGAAGCTCCACATGCTCATGTTGAGGGAAGAGAAGAGTCGAGAATTCCACATGTCAAAGCATCTCCATCGTCAAAAAAAAATTCCGCAGTGTCCAACTCCATTCTCGAAAATATCAAAGGAAATGAAAAATATCCAGGATTCCACGTATCTGAAGTCATGTCTCAAGTGAGGAAAGAGGTCAAGCAAGAACAAGCTCCACATGCTCATGTTGAAAGAAGAGAAAACTCGAGAATTCCACATGTCAAAAACATCTCGATCGTCAAAAAAGAATTCCGCAGTGTCCAGCTCCATTCTCGAAAATAACAAAGGAAATGAAAAATATCCAGAATTCCACGTGTCTGAAGTCATGTCTCAAGTGAGGAAAGAGGTCAAGCAGAAGCTCCACATGCTCATGTTGAGAGAAGAGAAGACCCGAGAATTCCACATGTCAAAACATCTCGATCGTCAAAAAAAAATTCCGCAGTGTCCAGCTCCATTCTCGAAAAGAGCAAAGGAAATGAAGAATATCCAGGATTCCACGTATCTGAAGTCATGTCTCAAGTGAGGAAAGAGGTCAAGCAGAAGCTCCACATGCTCATGTTGAGAGAAGAGAAGACTCGAGAATTCCACATGTCAAAACATCTCGATCGTCAAAAATGAATTCCGCAGTGTCCAGCTCCATTCTCGAAAATAGCAAAGGAAATGAAGAATATCCAGGATTCCACGTATCTGAAGTCATGTCTCAAGTGAGGAAAGAGGTCAAGCAGAAGCTCCACATGCTCATGTTGAGAGAAGAGAAGACTCGAGAATTCCACATGTCAAAACATCTCGATCGTCAAAAAAGAATTCCGCAGTGTCCAGCTCCATTCTCGAAAATCAAAAACACAATCGTCAGCCTCAAACACAAAAAATATCGGCTCTCCAAATTTGTTGAAAACAAACTTCATGTGTGACATGCAGCCGAGAAAAGGTCGAAGGCTCCACATGGCAAAGGATATGAAAGAAAAGGAAATGAGAAACATTCAGGATTCCACGTATCTGAAGTCATGTCTCAAGTGAGGAAAGAGGTCAAGCAAGAAGAAGCTCCACATGCTCAAGTTGAGGGAAGAGAAGAAACGAGAATTCCACATGACAAAAACATCTCGATCGTCAAAAAAGAATTCCGCAGTGTTCAGCTCCATGCTCGAAAATCAAAAACACAATCGTCAGCGTCAAAAACAAAAAATCTCGGCTCTCCAAATTTGTTGAAAACAAACTTCATGCGTGACATGCAGCCGAGAAAAGGTCGAAGGCTCCACATGGCAAAGGATATGAAAGAAAAGGGAATGAGAAATATCCAGGATTCCACATATCTGAAGTCATGTCTCAAGTGAAAAAAAAGATCAAGCAAAAAGAAGCTCTACATGCTCATGTTGAGGGAAGAAAAGAGTCGAGAATTCCACATGTCAAAACATCTCGATCGTCGAAAAAGAATTCTGCAGTGTCAAGCTCCATTCTCCAAACTCAAAAACCAAAATGTGACAAGCTCCATGTGGCAAAAGATATCACGCAAGTGTGGAATGACGAGTAGTCAGGATTCCACATGTCACGAACCACGAACGCAAAACACCCCAAAACAAAGCCCCACACCACATTACCACTCTTTGTAAGACAGTCTTTGTGAGACACTCTTTGTAAGACACTCTTGACGCGACACTCTTGGTGGGAAACTCTTTGTGGGCACTCTTGGTGGGAAACTCTTTGTGGGACACTCTTGGTGAGACACTCCTGGTAAGACACTCTGAGTCAGATACTCTTGCAAGACGCTCTGAGTAAGATACTCTTGCAAGACACTCTTGGTGAGACACTCTTGGTAAGACACTCTTGGTGAGACACTCTTGGTATGACACTCTTGGTGAGACACTCTCAATAGGTCACTCTTGGCGAGACACTCTCGGTAGGACACTCTTGGCGAGACACTCTTGGTCAGACACCCTGAGCGATACACTCTTTGCAACAACACCACACCACACCAACACACCACAGCACAGCACAGCACAGCACACCACACCACAAGACGCTACGCCAACACAACACACCATCCCCCCACACCATCACACCAATGTCGAATCCAGTACGCCTTCCACGCAAAGTGCAGTTGGGACACGTCATGGGATATGCTGCAATGCTACAAAGCGCCACGCCTGTCACGCAAAACCAGGTCGCAGGACACGCATCACCACGCAAATTGACCACCTCCACACACTTCCCCCAATGGTACGAGGACCTCACTGCCGACCACACCAACCCAGCACACCAAGACACCTATGCAGACTCCACTGCCCTTGCCACGCAAAATGGACTTGGGACACGTCATGAGACATGCTGAGATGCTACAAAGTGCCACGCCTGTCGAGCAAAACGAGGTTGCAGGACACACAAAACCACGTAAACTGACCACCTCCACACGCTTCCCCCAATGTCACAGGCACCTGACTGCCGACCACAGCCACCCACCACACCACCACACCAGTGCAGAATCCCTTGCACCTGCCACGCAAAATGGACTTGGGACACGTCATGGGATATGCTGCAATGCACAAAGTGCCACGCCTGTCACGCAAAACCAGGTCAAAATGGACTTGGGACACGTCATGGGATATGCTGCAATGCTACAAAGGGATATGCTGCAATGCCACAAAATGCCACGCCTGTCACGCAAAAGCAGGTCAAAATGGACTTGGGACACGTCATGGGATATGCTGCAATGCTACAAAGTGCCACGCCTGTCACGCAAAACCAGGTCGCAGGACATGCATCACCACGCAAACTGAGCACCTCCACACGCTTTGCAATGCCACAAAGTGCCACGCCTGTCACGCAAAAGCAGGTCAAAATGGACCTGGGACACGTCATGGGATATGCTGCAATGCTACAAAGCGCCACGCCTGTCACGCAAAACCAGGTCGCAGGACACGCATCACCACGCAAACTGAGCACCTCCACACGCTTCCCCCAATGGTACGGGGACCTCACTGCCGACCACACCAACCCAGCACACCAAGACACCTATGCAGACTCCACTGCGCCTGTCACGCAAAATGGACGTGGGACACGTCATGAGACATGCTGAGATGCTACAAAGTGCCACGCCTGTCGCGCAAAACGAGGTTGCAGGACACGCAAAACGAGGTTGCACGACACGCAAAACCACGTAAACTGACCACCTCCACACGCTTCCCCCAATGGTACGGGCCTTACGGCCCTACCGCGGTCGGCGACAAACGGTTGCGAACACTTGCGACCGGTTGCGGTCGTAAACGCAACGTCCAGCGAACACGTCCCCACCCCCAGACCCCCACTATGAAACGAGAACCCGTGCTACGCATTCGGGAAAAACATGTAATTATGCATGTCTGACATGATCAAATTGACAACTATGCATAGATTGGGTTTCAAATAAGTAATTTTGATGCATGTATGTTTACATATGCGGCATATTTACACATGCAATGAACATACAGTAAATATACAGTAAATAAATAAATATATATATATATATATTTATGCTATAGATATATGTACAATATATGCAATGTATACATGTTGGGAAGTTGCTGTCAACAAAAGTAATGCAAATCCTTGACCAAAAGTCGAAGTATTCGAAGTGATTCAGTGAAGGTGAGGCCCTCGCCCCCAAGCTGCAAGCCAAGGGGCAACATGGAGGACCTGCAAGTGAAGCTTTAGGATCTTTCAGGGCACTGTGAATCTAAGAAAACCCACTTCGACCGTTGCAGAATCACGCATATCTATGTAGTACTTAATGTATACAAATATAATCTAATATAAGTATATCTAAAAAACTGTTTGTCTCACAATTGTTGAACCTGTGATTCTCAATCCTGGTTTTGCATAGCTTTCCTCAACTCCGCAAACTGATGTTGCACGACCGGCACAGGTACTTGATCAATTGAACATTTACAAGTTCCCCTTTGTCCAGGTTCAACTTTAAACCCTCTCCTGCCTACATGCAGCACGGAAACTCTCGAAATGGGGCAGCGGCAGGACCGTGATCAGGGCCCACAGTCCTGCCCCAACACTGAATCTGAGTTAATCCAAACACGAACACTGAGTTCCTCCCTGAGTTCCTCCCTGACTTCCGCGAAAACAAATCGCCAAGTTGAGAAGAGATCAAAACAACAGATGCCCATTCTGACGCAAAAAAAATCTCCAAAATGCTGCCGCTTTTGATCCCTTGAGTTGCAACTGTCGCCTCTTGGGTGCAGCCCAGTAGCGTGAGAACATGGTGGAACTACATGGTGGAACTATGTGGAACTAGGTTATTCCAAAATTCTGCTGGCACCCGTAATATTTTACGTGTATATGCCAGTGTTTGCCCAAATACCGTTGCGCAATTCCGTACGTGGCAGTGCCATCAATAGTATCTGCACTTGGCGGGGCGGAGTTGGATATGAACATGGTCGTCAAGTAAGTTGGGAGTCTGTCCATCTATGCATCCATTCGTGCATCTTCTATCTCTATCTGTCTTTCTGTCTATCTACTTATCTATTTCTTTATTATCTATCCATTTATTCATTTACCTGTCTATCTATCTGTCTGTCTATGTATCTATGTATCTGTGTATCTATGTATCTGTGTATCTATGTATCTATCTATCTGTCTATCTGTCTATGTATCTATGTATTTATGTATCTATCTATCTATGTATCTATGTATCTATCTATCTACCTATCTATCTGTCTATGTATCTATCTATCTATCTATGTATTTATCTATCTACCTATTATCTATCTGTCTATGTATCTATCTATCTGTCTATCTGTCTATGTATCTATGTATCTATTTTATGTATCTATGTATTTATCTATCTACCTATCTATCTATGTATCTATGTATCTATTTTATGTATCTATGTATTTATCTATCTACCTATCTATCTATCTATCTACCTATCTATGTATCTATCTGTCTATGTATCTATGTGTTATGCATGTACGGTTTTTCGGCGCCATAAGCCATCCACTTTCAGGCCCTCTCAGCGATCCACTTTCCGCCGCTCCAAGCGAACCCTGGACCCCGATGAACCACAATTGTCGACATGAACAGATATTTACAGGTTTGTAAAGTGGTTTGTAAAGTGGTTTGTGCTAAGATCATCGGCAGTTTTTCACTGTCCTTGGGAGACCGATTTATGTTTTTACATTTCAATTTCTTAGCGTACCGATCCCAGCTGACACAGCGATTAGAGGATCCGAGGAACGCTCATCCTCAATCTAGGTAAGCAAAGGCAATCAATCATCGACTTCAATGTCTT
This sequence comes from Symbiodinium kawagutii, assembly GCA_009767595.1. Classification (NCBI taxonomy): domain Eukaryota; class Dinophyceae; order Suessiales; family Symbiodiniaceae; genus Symbiodinium; species Symbiodinium kawagutii. Next base: position 166,069 of record VSDK01008243.1, on the reverse strand, counting down.
ATATATGTCTTATTAAGTGTGTGTGTGTGTATGTGTGTTTGTTTCAAGTGTGTGTGTGCTCTTGCCAAATTTTTTCGGGAACATGTGCGGTTCTGGCCACTTGCGATGGTGCAATTGTCCGTAACTCAGAAGCTGCCTGGGTAAACTGACTTTGACAATTACCCAACTTAAGTTGTTTCTAAAGATCCATTGGGGTGAAGTTCTCATGCTACTCCAGCGCTGCATCAAGAGCCTTGGAAAAGCCCTCCAGATCAACTGACATGAATCTACTGAACGTTGGCGTGGCGTTGCTGACCCAGACATGGTAGTAACGAAGCCATGTGGCACCCCCCTGCATTGCCCAGAATGTAGCCAAGCGGACAATTGGAGTTGTCGGCCCGTCATAGGTGCAACCTTCAACCAAATAAGAATTTTGCGAACAAATAAACTCAATGGCAGCTGGACGACTGTGGCAAGGCATCCAAAGGACATTGGAAAACCCCGTGCCATGGGGACCAAACGCAAGGATTGCCGAATTGAAGATTCGATATTGCTCAGCAAAACTCAGCGCCTTCCCATCACGTGTGCCTGTAAACTCAATCAGTTCTTCAAAGCGATTGTGTCGCTTCATTGCTGCCCTGGCAATGTTGGCCACTTCTTGTGAGTGCTCCGAAGTGAGTGTTCTCCCATGAAGGGTCACGGATGGATCTCGGATAAGGTACACAATGCTGTTGACCCGATTCTGTTTGTGCACCCTGAAGATGTGGCTTCGAAGATACGCAAAGAGCTCCCAGCTTCTCAAGCCTTCGGGGTGACCTGCTTCAACCTTTGGAACCATGACAGACACCGAGTCAACACAAACATGGGTTCCAGAGCTCACAAAAACAGCTCTCTCGTGCAGTGCAGGATCAAACCACTGCAGAAACTCTGCGATCTTCGAATCTTCGTCCAGTTCGAGCACCAGCTTAGCTTCTGGAGAAGTATCCGCCAGCCATACCAATGCAGGGAGCAAGTCGTTCATGTGCCCATACTGCCAACTGCCAAAAAAGTGGCCTCTAAAGAAAACCGCGGAACCTTTCAATCGGACATCACATCTTTGGAGAAAATCCGAAGGAGGCGCGTAATACCAATTGTTCCAATCGGGTGCCAATTCGATCTGACTGCTTGGCTCAGCAGCAACAATTGTTCGCCAGTCATGCCAGTCGTTTGAGTCTGAGTGGTTCAGGGGTTTGTATTCAAATCCAACGTTCTGCAGCTGCAGGATCTTGAGGGTCTCAGATACAGTCCTGTTGCTGAGGTGAAGTGCTAGGTGCTGAAACGCTTTGTAGAACTCTTGGTTCTCTGTGTGGTTCATACCTTGACTCACATCCTTTCCTTCAAACAAAATCACTGAAGGTTCTGTTCCTGGGGCAGAGCATGTCGCAGAAGGCTCAGGGGGCGCACGACTAGCGGAGTTGGATGAACTTCGGAGTTCGGTGAACGGTTCCCGTTTCGAAATCGTCGAAGTGAACGGTGCCGACAGTTCCGACACTGACAGATCCTTCGAAGGAACGGCCCCGAGGTCGCCACATGTTGACGATAGCTTCAGCACCGCAAGGACCACTGCGAGAACCATGGCAAAGCGAATCAGGAGGGTGTAAGATGCCATTGCAACATGAACATTTCAACACTAACCTGAAAAACGTGGAAACTTTTCGCATCTGACCTTCAACGCCAGAGGACTAAGGTCACCCCGTTGTCACTACAATTTTTGGAAGGCTTGAGGTGAACATGTGGTATCCCTGTGGCTGTGACATGACATATTTTTAAAAAAGAGACGACGCCAGCAAGCTTTGAATTTGAAACAAAGCGGTGCATCAAACTCAAGCAGTGTCAAAAGAAAGAAAAGCGTCTCAAAACATAACACAAGGAAAACCTTGTTTGAAGGGAAAAAACCATCTACATGAAAATCATTAAAGGGAAGAAGGCAAGTAGTGACGGTGGCACACAAAGGAACAGTGTCAAATGTTTGATAATTGACCACAGAGCTCACCAAGGGCGATCCCCAGTCCCAATCTGTTGAGGAATCGGGAGCTGGACTGAAGGGACAGCAAACTGCTAAAAGGCTTGAAAGATATTGAAAACCAGAAATAATCATACATATATGTGCTTATTAAAATTACGCTGGGGCTCACGAGGGGAGATCAGGAATTAGAGTTTGGCAAACGTATAGGTGAGCTAATTCTGCCAGTCCAAACTCACAGGATGCTCAACAAAACAAGGTGCTTGGTATATGGAATGTTTTGAAGGGCTTTGCCAAGAAAGATGTTGACACCTGTCTGTTTCAACAAATTCAAAACAGGCCCATCAAAATATCTCAAAACAATGGCTTAGACAAAACCATCAAAGAGTCGAAAAGTTGATTGTCTGCGTGCCATAAACGAGTTCAATGCAATGACTATCAGTGATGATGTTCACATAGATACAGGCAGTTTGGTTCCAGCTGTTTACTGTATAATGGAAACAGGGTTCTACAACTACTCCAAAAAATGCACCTTTTTCAAACACATGAGTGTAGCAATAGGGTTCCAAACGCAATACTGGCGCAAAATGGCACAAACTTGGCAGAGAGATCACAAACTTGGCAGAGATGCTAAATGAAGATGATGAGGAAGGAACCGGGAAGAGCAGTGACGACTACATAGTGACTTTGAAAAAGAAGGGCGAACGAAAGAATTGATTCAAACATTTCAAAGTGCTGCTATTGCAACACCATACTTTTGATATGAACCATTTTTTTACAACCAATTATAATACATATTCCCGTGCATAGGGCCAACGTTGATGCATTTGTCGTTGACGCATTCAATGTAGAAAGGGCAAGGGCAATAGTAGATTTTAATGATGATGTGGGAGGGCGGAGAATGAGGAAGAAACGAGAGGAGATTAAGTTACCATACAGTCTAGTGGTAAGATAGGGATACCAGCATATGAACAGAAGTCCTTATTGCATCTTATTGCACCCCTTGAAGTCTACTGAACAGGACAATTTAACATGGTCAATGATGTCACGCAAGATACGCAATGTTTTTTTGGCTGGGCCGAATCAAATGTTGCCTGGATAAGGTTTAAAACTTTAGAGGGGGCGAACTCAACAGCAGGAACAGAACTGGGCATACTGACACAGTCTGACACATGCAAATGAACAAACTTGGCGTCGACGCTGACTTTGAAGACCTCGACACTGATGCTGACCACATGGTCTTTAGTCCATGCGGCAAATGCCAGTCACCGCCAAACGGAAACATGAATCCAGACCGTGAGGATGGGGGGAGTCTTTCTGAGCACGTGCAAGTAAGATTATATTGCAGAGACATGGTATCTCTGCAGGAGGAATGTTACCAAAGAACCCCAACAAAAACTCAATTGCATGGCTTACTAATGCTTACAAGCTTCCTAGTTGGTGATCATCAATCAGGGTTGCAGGGGCTGTAAGCCTTGGATAACCTTGGCTAAATCCCACTTCTGGGCTTGTGGTTATACTTCCCAACATCCAGGAACAAACCCTTAAACATCATTAACCATCAGCCAGCATTGGCCTGAACCATCATTGATTTCATGAACCATCCTGAGCATGAGAGACGATACTCAACCATTGTCGAGTAACGTTTTTTACTATCAACAACCACCAATCAATATTCATAGCTATGTACATCCAAATGCAAGTATAAATATTCGAAGGAAATTTGGAAGCCACATGTCCCATTACGGAAAGTTGGAGCAGGTAGTTTGTGAGAACGGATGGCATAGAAGATCAAAAATGTATGCACATGAGTGATAGGAATCGCGCGAGATGCATCGAAATGCTATGTTTTGCATCTCGCGCGATGCATCGTTTTGTGCTCCGGGATGGTTGAAAAGGTATCCTCGGTAAAGCAGCAGGTGCGGACGTCAGCTGGGAAAGCGGGAAACAAAGATTGCACGCCGATGAGGCGAGGCGCATCTGCAAGTCAAAATCACAAAAAATGAGTTCCGTTGTCCACAAAGTGCACGGCGCGGCATCATCAAATCAGCATCGTCATCATCCGCATTTCTCAACCATCAGTCCTGGATCATCACCGTCATATCATCATCATCATCATCATCATCATCATCATCATCATCATCCTCGTCATCAGCCAGCCCTCTCTTCCTACAGGCTACTTCTTCTGCAAACTTCCGCCGCCTTGTGCTACTGGAGGCGATCTTAAACATTACATATTAACATCACTTAGACTCAGAATGACTTAAAATGACTTAAACATATCTAATTAATATGATTTCATATCGTTTAATACAAAACCTATATTACTTACGAACCTTTATCATCCTTTATCCATTTCTCATTGCCAACACCACGAAGCACCATGCGTCAAGAGGCCTCGGCTTCGCGCGTTGCAATCGACCTTCAAAGACCGTCCATGGAGAGGTCATGGCGAGGCCTCCACTTGAGCCCAGGGAAATCTGAAGAAAGACATGGATAGTGGAAAGATTAGATTAGATTAGGATTAGATTAGATTAGGATTAGATTGGATTAGATTGGATTAGCCTAAGTGGAAGGATAGTCTTTAGGTTGTTACTTACACTACATATCTATACACCATGTTGTACCTAAACTTTGCTAACAAATGTAGATAGTGCAATTTACCTGGGACAAGCGGGAAATCAGCTTTGGCTCCTTTGAGATTCCACATTCATCACCGGATAGGATGGTTGCTAAGAGTGGACATGGCATTTGGGCATCCCCTGGATTACCTCTTCACCCGTGATCACCGTCCAGCGGGATAAAATGCAGAATCGAAGAATCGAACTCCAGGATCCATTTCGAATCGAAGAATCCTCGAAGAATCTTGAGGATCGATGAGAATCGAGGAGAAAGAATCGAGGATCGAGTATGTAAATGGCTTGAGTGGAAAGCATCAACCATCACCAAGTATATCAAGTTTATCTTTCATGACCCACTATATCACCATGATAAACGATTTGTAGAACTGCGTGCGTTATCTTTCCCCAACACCCGGTGAGAGGACTTCGCAAAGTGCGCCAAGCTAAGGCAGGACTGCAAGAATCACTGTCAAGTTTCCTCATGTCCTTGTGCAGCGTCAGTGCAAAGCTGCTGAGGATCCTGATGATTTCAATCTTTAAAACAAGGTTCCTTGGTAAGCCCCTATTCACCGAGGCGAATGTCATTAACTAACCAAATCACATGAACCATTGACACCAAATCACTGATAACCGTTGTGGATTACCACATTCATCCTTGTTTCACATAGTTTAACTGTCAGTAAAAATGGTTTAACCCATGGTTTAACCACATAGCAAGGATATAATTCGTGCAGAACAGTTTATCCATTGACCATATTTGAAGCATTTTTTTGCATTCTTGTTCGACTGTCAGCAGCTCGTTACTCCAAAGATCTTAAACTTCTGACCTTCTTCGCGACACCTTAGGACAGCATTTGGTTCTTCCGGAGGAAGTTCGGGCACTTGCGAGGCAGAGATTTTGACACGTTCAGCAAGGGACACCCTCCGAGACCACAGGGCATCAACTTCGAAAGAAGGACCAATCGTCCTCCCCTTCAAATCCTCAAGTCCACACGTGACGGAACCAATGTTTTCGTAGGTCGCCATATAATCCAGAAAGACTGTGCCAACAAACAAACGCAGCGGAAAGAGGATGTCTGTGGCTGGCAACTTGGCACTAAGATTGTACACTGCCGCATCAAACAGGTCAGACTGCACAGGCCACACCCACTTCAGCTCCGCATTCGCAACCCAACCAGGTTTAAGAGCCCATTTCCTCTCCCCACCCAGTTTCCATTTGGAAGAATTGCTCACCAAGGCTGGAAAGTTGCATCCATCGATTTGATCGCATCTGATGCTCGTCAGTGGGGTCACCTCACATTTCTGATCTGGAGAAAGTTCTGCGACAACATGCGTCTCCAATCTCGATTTTTCTTGCACTGACCGGAATCCTGCTGAGCAAATTTCCTGCAGACGTCCAGTGCACTCTTCTGATTTGGAACCACACGAGTCCTGCAGAAGCTTCTTGAGGTAAAGATGGACTGCATGTGCTAATATCAAATGCACGCCGCATCCAAAATGAATCGGGGTCTTGTTGACTGGCAAATCGACGTAAGAGTGGTAGAATGCTGCTCCACTTGTGCTCCTTGAAGTTCGGTTCAGCGAAGGCAGACGACATGCAATGTCGGGATAGCTCAGCATTGGGATTTGCAGTTCCTTTAAGGACCGATAAAACGCATCTACTCTCTCGAGCTCTTTCGAATGGTTGCACGGTTGAAGTTCACTTGAAAAATGGAAATTTGTGAGAAACAGAACGGCCGGAGGACGCTGCCAGTTACGAATGAAAGTATGGAGCAGCAATACAGCATCGCCCTCAGCTTTGTCGTCTGCACTTGCAGTCGCTGCATAGTCGATCACAATCAAATCAACTCTTTTTTCTTTGTTTCTCATATATGTGTTGAGAAGGTATTGCCACTCTCCTTTGAATTTTGTGCCGCGTCTTGCCTCGTTCACCACCGACACCTTCAAAGGGCTCCCCCTGAAGTTCGACAAATTCTGCAACGCATCGGTCCACCTTAGCTTCTTCACAGGACAGCCGGAACCAAACGTCGTCGAGGCACCCAGGACCAACAAAGACAGAGGCCGCTCTTACACAGGCCCCCAGGACCAACAAAGACAGAGGCCCCTCTTCCACCACGGCTTCCGCAATGTGCCGCTTCAAACGACCAAGTGAAACCCTGCGCTTAGAGCTGCTGCGGTCGGCGATTTCAACGAAAGTCCTTTCGTCATGAAACATTTCACTTGCCATGAAAAGCTCACAAGTTTCGTCTCCACCAATAGTATGGTTGCAAGCTTCAGTCCATCCCCAGTGGAGAGTTGGAGGGCCGAACATGCAGAGTTGGGAAGATTTGGGGGAAGCATTCTTCGGAAGAAAAGAACTCAAAGGCTGAAAGGGATTCGGACTCTCAGATTGTGCTTCTCGAACATGGATCAACCATGATCGTCCCAGCAGCTCAAGCCCGTGCGTGAGGCAACTTGTCTCATGGCCCTCTGGACACTGCTGTCCCAGCCAGAAACTCAAAGTTCCCAAGCACAGGACGAAAAGCAAAGAGAAAAAGTAACGAGCACACGACTCAAATCCCATGTCCAGGAATGCACAAACCCAAATGGCTTGAGCTGAAGGCCACACAAAGAGCAATTTCTACCTATCTATCTGCCTATGGGTGTAATGCAGCGACCAACCGAGAGCTGTTAACCTCTCCAAAGTCCCAAGCTAGCTGAGCCTAGTCTAGTTACTCTACATCTTTTCCGGTTTTAATTGCCTGCCTTGGGTACCAACTTTGCTAGCAACATTGAACCCATTACTAGCCACCATCGACCATCAATCACCCACAGTATAGATTAATTATTCACCAGTGTCAGCCATGCCTAACAATCATTATTAACCAGGATGTACCATTCAGCCAACATCTTTACACATTCTCATTCATTAGCCAATAACATCCATGTGAAACGGGATAACCTGGTTGATGTCCTGGTATATAATGATGTAGACCCCGTTCTGGTCAATATAGTATCCCACAGCTCAGACCAATTGGGCAGTGCAGTGCATGCAAGCGCAGCGAAGCAGCTATCTCTTTTCCTTGGAAGTTTGGCGTCCTTGAGCCAAACGTTGCGTTGTTTGGTAGCTAGAGTGCTAGTTCACTCGTGGTCATGTGTGACTGCAGATCCACTCGCACCCCCCATGAGCGACGTGCCCAGTGGGGTATGGTGCTCAAAAGTATTGAAAGGTGTGGATGTAGCACACGGAACCTCACTACCTCATCGGCTTATAGCTATCAGATCTATTCTGTACAGTATGTCCGTCGACGGGGTCAGTATGACCACCAATCGAATTGGACGGGAAAGCAAGTAATGCTATTTCCACTACACTATACATTTCGACCGATCCTACCGATGATGCAATTAATTAATGGTATCAGATTGAAATGTCGCACAACTGTGCAGACAAGAAACTATGGTCATCTCGACCACATTGAGAAACAATCTACGGAGCCAGGCTCACGCGTTGATCTCAAGCAAATAGTCCAATCATCTCCGATCATCGGTTGTCTCGGTGGCGAGGACGGCGACCAGGGTGATCCATACGGTTGCGCACACGTTCTTGGTAATCCTCAAAGGTCTCCATATGTGCATCGTCATTCCCAGAAGGACGGGATGAAGAATCCAATGGAACATGTAGTGTACCGAGCGTAGGATCATTGAGTGGGAAGTAGTTCTCACGAAGTTCGTTCAAATTCCCGTGTCGAGGTTGAGGGTCACGGTCAGCTTGACGAGGTACCTCACGAGCAACCCATGATCTGCCCCTGCCATCACCTTTCTTACCTTTCCCTTTTCCCTTCGTGTCTTGATGTCGGCCGCCTCTACCTTTTCCTTTCCCCTTCTCTTGATGCTCACCTCTGGGAGTTCGGGATGGAACACGTGTAGAAGCATCATGTCGATCATCGCCAGCACGGGAAGCATTGACGCTGTCCGTGGGTGTGTGTTCACGATGGGAAGGTGGAGGATGATCAGGTGGTGTAGGACCCGATGGTTTCGGAGGTTGGAACGAAGTAGGAGTGCCCTTGGGGCCTGTGGCTTGTGGTGTTCCTCCTGATGTATCCATGGATGATGTCACTGAAGAAGGTCTAGCTTTTGGAGGATGGCCAGACGCCGTAGTCGCCTTGGGAACAGGAGTGGTCTCGACCGTAGTCGGTGCAGATGCCGAACTCGGCGCCATCGGTGTTGGTATTGACGTTGATGGCGATGCAGTGTATGGCGCTGCCTTTGATCGTGCACCTGTCGAGAAGCTCGGTGGGGCCTCAGTCCTTGAGGACGCATTCGTGCCTTCACGAACGTCTCGCAGCATCTGTGCCTCACTTGAGTCCTTGTCAAACAATCTTGACATTCCCATCTGCTTTTTCGTATTCTCCTTGGCATTGGCCTGATCGAGTTCAGCCTCGAGTTGTGGATTCATCGGGCAGCGCATTGCTCGGCAAGTAGAAAGCCATTGAAGGAGATTGCTGCCGCGAGATCTGTCAACGAAGTTGATAAGACCCACTGGATCGATCTTCAAAACCTCCTCGTTCTCAATTGAAGTGACGAAGTAGGTGTAATGCTCGTATCCAGTTGCACCTCGGATGATACGTCGGGTCAATGCTGACACATCCTGTTTCCTCTTTCTCCAAATTGAACTGTCGTTCATAGCGACACTGGCCTTGTATGCATCGTTCAGGTCCAACAATGACTTGATCATTTCGAACGACACATTGATCTTCACCAGATACCGGAACATCTGATCGATCACTGGCAATGTGTGATAAGCTCTCATGAATCCTTCCCAATCTCTCTTCTTCCCATTGTCGTTCTCCTTCCAGAAATCCCACATTTCATCATCAGAAGGGATGCGGAGTTCAGACTTATCGATGTCCTCTTGGAAGATGGGGACGGGGAAAGGGACACCAACTCTAGTTCCTCTTTTCTTCATTCGTTCCCAACTGAGCTGGTAGTAGTTGGCCTCTGTTCCCTCCCCGAAAGTCTTCCAAGTCGCACCATACTGTTGTCGAATGATGGTTGCGATGAGGATATCGAACTGTTGGGCAAAAGTTCCGATGGCGTCGTAACAAAAGGCTTGCATCTTCTCGAGGGGTTGATTGATTTTCGTTGGCATCCAAGTCCACTTCGGATACATCTTCTTGGTATCAACGTCCTCTTTGATGATGAAGTATGTTGTTTCGATGGACGCACTCTCGGTGAGATCGGATCGGGTCTGGTTGTAGAGCTCCTCCTGGATCTTCTCTGTCTCTTCGGCATTGGTGGCGGCCTGCTTTTCTTGATTCGTACCTTCATCTTGGTCGGCATCAACTTCCATGTTCTTGTTGAATGATTCATCCACCGACTTCCTAGCCTGATCCCTCAATTTCTCATCCTGTGCATTCATCTTAGCCTTGGTGTCCTTCTGCTCTGCATCTCCAGTCTTTGACTTGTTCTTCTCCATGATCTTCGCAGTGCAGACGAGTTCACCCTTGCAATGTAAGCACAAAGCGATTGAGATGGGGGTTTGGTTCAGGCATGCCGGACATATGCGAAAGCCGACCTCTGGTTGACCTCTCTCGACACAGAAAGTGACAAGCTTCCTCCTTCTCTCATCATTCGAATCCAGAGCGAGCGTGCCTTCCTTTTTGAGGTCTTCAACGACATTCATCACCTCCTCAACTTCAGCTTTCATCGAGCTCTTCCCTTCAACATCAATTCCTCTTGTGACACGAGTAACGAGATCACAAAGAGTAGAACGTGATGCAATCAAGGTAAAGTCTCTGATGCTCCCGGCCACATATTTCCCACCTTCCGGGACCAACAACCTTTTCCAATCACGGCCGTTTGATTCGTACCAGATTGCTGAAAATGCAGAAAATGGAATCGTTTGTGTGGTGACGTAACGGCCATCGGTGTCAATGCGAGCACCGAAAGACATAAGATCTGCCGCTGACATGTAGAACGCGACACGCACCTCACCATCTAAAGAACGAGGCCTTAGAATCCTGCATCCGTTGTCGTCCCAAGGGGCGAAGGGGGTGAAGTAACTCATCATCCTGTCCGACGATTCGCCTCCTGGAATGAGGCCGTGGCGTAGGATGGATCCGAAACTTCTCATGGTCGAAAGATGGAATGCTGAGCAGAGTGACATTGCCGTTCCCTGATCCAGAGGGTGTGAGATGAGTCGGTGTTCAAGTGTGACCATGGCAGATGGAGGGAATTGGGAGTGTCCTGTCGATGCCCGGACGGCAATGGGAACAACGAAGACTGGACGCCTGTTCTGGAATATGCTTTCATCCATTCCATGTGTTTTCATGAAGGTCTCATCGATGTTCTCTGCATCGTCCTTGTCAATGGTGATGCACAACACTTGCCATCTATGACGGTTTGTGATCTTGCAATTCACCCATCCCAGTCGTACCAAAGTCTCAAGGCGCAATGAGCCTGATTCAAAGGAGTTGACGTTGTTCCTGTTGTATGTCGGGCCACGTTCGTTCAGGGGCTTCCAAATAAAAGGGTCCTCAAGAATCCTATGGATGTCGACCCATCCTCCTTCGTCACACTTCAATGACCTTGCCGGCATGGGTTCGCCGTAGGGCTTGTCACTCGCCATACCAATCTGATGTCTCAGCAGCATCGTGAGTCTGTGGGAAATTGTGCTTTCTTCCTTGTTCTCTTTGTTCACGAAAGCATGGCGGTCATAGACATCGCCCCTCCACAATGACTTGATGCTGAAGAAGTTGACGCCATTTGCGGGCATGATGCGAAGTTTCCCCATTCGAGTTCCAGGTGTGAGCTTTCGATAACCAACATGTCCAATGTTGAGCTTCATCGGAGCATGATCGTCAGCCTCAGCGCAGGTCATGTAGTAGTCTCCACCTTGGCGAACTGCTGCGCTAACAATGAGGGACAACTCGTACTTGCTCTTCGGTCCCATGGAAGCTGGATTGAAGCCATTCACTCGAAGTTCTCCTTCAATGTTGTCTCCAACCTGAGATAGAGAGATTGGATTCGGGATGTTGACGACATGTTCATCTTCATCAGCATCATCATCATCGTCAACATTGATGACTTCACCAGGTGCAACCTTAGCAGGACCAGTGGTATCACTAGGACCAGCATCAGTTTCCATAGTAACATCATCATCCTCATCCTTGGTCTCTTCCTCAAGCACAGCACGTTCCACGGGAAGCTCATCCATGGTTACATCGACATCATCTTGTGCAGAATCAACATCTACCACTGGATTACAGTTGCCGATGATGGTCTGTTTGAGCTTCTTCACACTGGCTCGATTGGGTTCTGCCTTGTCATCATCGACCCGGCAGTTCTCAGCATCATGTCCATCACCACCACAGTAAAGACAAAAGAAATTCTCACTGGCAACACTCATCAAGTTCCGAAGTGCTGCCAACACTTTCCTCTTGTTTGCTGGCAAAGGTGGTCTGTTGTCTTCAACTTCCTCTTCATCTGGGACAACAAAATTTGGGACATTCGATGATGACGGGATCTCTCCTCCTCCGGTGTCTTGGTCTGCACCTCCTTCCTTTTCCACATCGATCTTGATTGGTACATCGCCAGGTCCAGGACGTACAACAACAGACATTCCTCTGGCAAACCGAAGTTCTGCATCTGTGATCAAAGAGGCGGAGTGCGATTGAACAGATCGGAGGATTTCCCTCATGAGTGGCTTTTCAAATTCGCTCGGACTTGGGTCGTGCGATTTGTTCCTCTTGGTATTCGGTCTTGTAGTAGTCCTAGAGGATGCCACGAAAGTGAGGAAGGAGCGTTCAAGCCCGTTGTGAAGAGATTCGACAACTTCGGGGTCATGGTCGATCATTGGTACAAGAGGATGAGCCATGTTGCTCACGTCCAAGATACCGAGCCAGAGTTCAATGACATCGCCGGCTTTCTCGGCGGATAACATTTGCCCTCCAAAGATGTCCTGGTACTCTCTTTCTCCCAATACTCGATGCAAGTAGTCTGCATAGGTCACATTACCAAAGTCCTTCCCGATGCGGTAGTAGTCTTCGACACAGTTTCTCCTCACATTGAAATTCTTCTCAATGAGGACTGCATACCGCTTCATTTTGCCCTCTGAGCAGATTTGCGGGGCTCTTTCTGGGGGAATGCGGACTTCACCAAAGTGTGAAATAGCCTTCAGCAATCTCTCACCATCGTCATAACCTTGATTCGACACCAGAGCTTTGGTCAAGTCAATGAGCCATTGAAGCAACGAGTGTTGATCATAACCGATTGTCAGTTTGTCTAGGCCTGTCTTCTGGAGCATGACCTTGATTCTCGCGGCCATTGCCAGCATGCTCTGCCTTTTCTCCTCCACTCGATATGAGTTCTGCGAGGCGTAATAATTGGCGGAACAATAAAGGCATTTCGTGCATGACTCGGTGTTGAACTTCCGGGCTTCCGGATTGAAACGACACTTTTCACACACGATCTTCGGATCGTCTTGGTCAAGCCTTCTCCAGAACGGACCATAGTTGGTGACCGGTTCAGGTTCCACAGTTGAGAGTTCTTGTGGTACCCAGTCTTGCTTCTTGGTCCTTTTCCTCCTGGCATCGTCAGCTTTGTGACGGATGGCGGCGAGTTCATCGTTTGGATTCACATTCACTCTTCCGCTCCCGGGTGCCATTTGGCAGTTGATCACAATTGATGGAGGTCTGGAAACATCCTTGAAGATGGACTCCGTGATACCTAGTGCCAAAAGCATGTCATCACGTTCACAGGCGGCATTGTACGCATCCATCGGTTTGCGGTCAAGAGAGCACAGTAAGAGCATCTTTTGCCGAAACATGATTCGATCCGCAACAGCCACGATCGCTAACTTGTCTCCTTGAACATAGTAGTAGTGGTCACCGCCAGCAACATATAGCGATCTCCAAGGTCCAGATTCCATTGAAGTGATGATTCCCCTCGAGGCCAATTCCCCGAAGAGCTCAAAGGCCAAATGCCCAGTGCGGCTCAAACGAGCGTTGTTGAATGCTGTGTCACCATTGAGCATCACGAACACCGGATGTGTTGAGTTTTCTTCGACACGTTGGATGCATTCTGCTAATGCTCCATGATGCATTCCCTCCGGTGAGTCGTCTCGACGCCCGTTGGTATCCCTGATGAGAAACGCAAAGGATATCCAAAAATGAATGGTGACATTGGGCTCCACAGTCAATGTCTTCTGCAAGCTGATTGCCTCATTGCATGCTTGCTCGAACTTTTCATACGCAGAAGAAGCGGGCATCGCATCGACATAGATGAACGTGGCAGAGTAACCGAGGTCCTCTTCCAGTGATGTGCCCAATCTGGCGTACGCAGACTCACTCTTCGTGGTGTACAGTAGGTCGGTGATCACGATGGTTCGGGCCGACCGAATCCCACCAGCAAATTCATCTGAGCCTCCGTCCGAGTCCATGAACTTTCCACCAATGCTGGAGTGGATCTCAATGGCATCTGCCAATGCTTTCATTTCTTCAGCCACCTCCGCAGATGGATTTCCCATTCTCATGAGGGAGATCATGGACAGCATGTTTGGAAACATACCAGTCTGCGCGACATTGGATTTGGTGCTCGCATGTTGATACAATCTCATCCATTCCAGGTCGTTCCATGTGTGGCTTTCTCTCTCCAGGATCACTTGAACTCCTTGCCCCGACAGAAAGTTGAAGCAAAGGTAGGTAGTAGTTCTCCTGAGATATGTAGCCCATGGATCGGTGGGTCGAGCAGGAAGAGGTAGATCAACATTCGCCACCGGGCCTTGCAAGAATGAGGGAACAACCATTGTTCGATCCAAATTGAGTAGGATCCTCGTTCCAACCACCGCACCGGCATAGTCATAGCCAGTCTGGGAGTCATACTTGCTTCCAGTGGGCAATTCTGGTTGTACCCATGGGGTGTTCGGCTTTGCCTTCGGTTGAGGTTGTGGACGAGCCTTCTGCGTTGGTCTTGTTGATGGTTGTGGCCGTGACGAAGAAGAAGAGGTACCTTCTCTTTCAGTAGCTCTAGCGGTATCGCCACGAGCACTGTCGGATTGGGTAGGGATCCGATCTGTTGGCGAACTGAGTCGCGCCCAGACAGGACCATCATCTCCTGTGTATTCGTATGGCTCCTTGCCATCACCAAAAACCAAAGGAACGTCAAACCCAGCACGAAACATCCTGGATTCTCCCCCTGCTGCAGTAACCTGTGTATCAGACAAGGCGGTAGTGATGTTGCGAAACGATGAAAAGACTCTCTCCCTGTCTTGTACAGCTTTGAATTCTCCGAGTTCCGCAGCATAGACTCTGTAGCCGCTCGCAAAGAGGGTGTCATCCTCTAACGGCCAGTGCTTCCTCATCTTGTCCAGTGCATTGGTCATCATATCATGACTGTAGACCTCTCTTGCGGTCAATCCCCGAGCTTGTTTCTTTCTGTCGAGGTAGTTCCAGAATCCAAACACGCACTGGCTCGCTGCGAACATCGTCTCCATATGGCTAATGGCAGCCGTCCTTTCTCGGCATAGGTTGTGGTCCATCAGCATAGCATCCTCCATCACTGTGGTGATCATCATTGGTTTCTCAGGGGGTGGAATGATGCTGTTGTAAATGCGCATCGCATGTGCGAGACAGTGGGATTGTCGGTTCATGATCATGCACATGATCTCACAGTCATTTGCATCTGATGAAGTGAAACCGATCTGCCCGTCTGGGGTCATCTCCATCCTCTCTTCTTGGATCACGGAGTGATGATCGATGTCTCTGGTCCTCCAAGGCCATGTGCCTTTCCCTGGAACGTTTGCATTCAATGTTGATCCAGAAACCATATTGATCCTCATCTTTATGTCACCCAATGCTCTGTCCGATCTGATTGGATTCGGCCGATACGCAATGAACAGGGCTTCGTAGAAATCGCCACACCTGTCAAGCACATCCTGAGAGCATAAGTATCGAAGCATCAACGATTGAATCCCAGCCTCTCTCTGTCTCGCCTTCAGCAGTCGTTGGTACGATGACAGTCGGGAGAGAAAGTCGGCTCCGTTCTTCTCGAGATCCTTCTGGTGAGTGACATACGTCATCAGGCCCTTGAACATGTCATCAAGATGGTTCTTGGGCACGTCCGGATTCGGATCATACATGGAGACATATTGGAACATGTAGCAGAATACCGGGTTGATCTGGAAAACTTCCTTCCATCGAATGACATCATCGTTGTGAACTGGACGTCCTCCATGTTCATCCCAGGTGAGAAACTTCCTAGGGAATATGTCACCGGCACCAGAATTAACAGTGCCTTCCAATGCACTCAGGGTTGCCCTGATGTGCGCGGTGATGTTCTCAAAGAGCTCTCGGTTTTCCATGGTGTTGTACGTAGAAGGTGAACTGTATGGCTTTCCACGGAGACACCCAAGTAAGTGGAGTATCACGGTACTAACCTCAGAACACGAAAACGAGGTTCCCACGGAAAGCCCGAGTAACGGAACTGACCAGGTACTTCTCTGTATCCGGAACACGAAGTAATCGAGATTGTCCTCGTGTACCAAGTAGTCAGCAGAGGCGTCGAGGACGGAATTGCGACCCAAGAGTACGCACGCCCCAACTTTCGCCGGCTTGAGCTGACTTGGCATGTATCGTAGCAATCTATGGGCATGACTTCGTGGTCCTTCAGAGTACAGAGAATGATGTTGCTTCCATGCATCACAACCTTGCACTTTCACCGAGGCATATGGTTTCTTCAAACCTTCGTGACCTCTTGCCTGCATGGCCCGTCTATTGACTTTGTTCACGATGACTCGAATGATCTTTTCAGTATACAGTTGAGTCTGTTTCGTTTCTCTTCCTTCACACTTGGCATGGTGATGTGACCCGTCACATTTCTCTTTCAATTGATCGAATTCGACCCCCCATGAAACAATTCTCCATGGTTTCTTCAAACTTTCTTCTTTGGGTTGATATTTTGTGCGTAATCCATACATGCACCCATCAAAATCGTGAACATGGTGATCCGATCCGCAAAGAACATCATCGATACGATCATCTTTCCAATAATCACATCCTCTGGGAAGTTCCATTAAGGCCATACCCCCCATCTTGATAATGTCCATCAAACATGTCCTGAACTCATCCCATAGCTTCCAGAACAACGATGCTTTCATTCGAATGATATGTGCGGTGGCTTCACTCTTTTGCATGTTCAAACGATTCCACGGAGATCCTCCCGTGCAAGGTCCGGCAAAGAAAGTACAGTCGGCCTCTGTTCTGACGCATCGCCTCCATTTTGCTTTACCATAGGCGGACAACAAATCATCGTCCTCTGTAATGGTTTCCAAATGGATGACCAGATGCTTCATGTTGGGTATCATCTCGGTGAATAGGCTGATGGGTTCAGCACACATGAGTAGGAAACATGGCACATCATGAGGGAGCTCATACAGTTCAACAATAGCTGATTCTCCCACATAGTTTGAATGGTTCACATCGGGGATCGATCGATCGAAACGGTATTCGAGAATTTCACCACTCAGCCTGAATAACTTCAAAACAATCTGGTTCCGGTGGTCCTCAACGATTCTGATGCAGTAATTGATAGGAACAAACATCTCATCGCGTCCAATTACCTTCATTCCTTTCGTCTTGCGACAAATGGCTACTCTGGGTTGATTCAAGCGATCTTCACCTTTGGGAGTATCATACATGTTGCCATCATCAATGATGTCATCGCATTGATCAGGTGTTGACCACAAACCAGAGGGGTCAGGCGTGACATAGAATCGTGTGGCTCCGGTCCAGAATTCATTTCTTTCATTTGAATATTCAACATTGTTCCCGGCGAACCTCCAATCATCAGGGACAATCCTTTTGTATTTCTGAAATCGCACAGTAGTGTTTCGTGCATCGGTGAGAAGACCCACGTCGCACGGACAATCACCACATTCATTTGGTACGAAAAATCGTCTCCTGGGGTTCACATGTACACGTACCAGCTCTTCTCCATTCTTCTCCCACTGCCAGTAATCTTGTGTCTCTTGTATTCGGCCTTTGGGACATTTCGGTGAACCACTAATCTGGTCACAAATCGTTGGGGAAGCGGTCACAAAAGAACGGGGACCCCCCAAGCAACTCCCCCCATGAACGAGACGCAGTAGCGTGTTGATCACTCGCAAGCGCAGGGGGCTGCCTCGACGGATGTGTTGCAGTGGTTCGGGTCGAAATAGAGCTTCAGTCGAAAACATCAAAACCGGAGTGGACAGAACCGAGGCCGGACTAGGCACAGTATGTGCACTAGAAACGCTAGGCACAGTACCCTAAGTCTCGAAATGACTTAAATTTACTAATGGAAGAACTTACGTAAATTTCATGAATTTACGTAAAAAAAATTAGGTGGAAAATTTACGTAAATAATTTACGTAAATTTTTACTTATCGACCTAAATTAATTTACTAATCAACCTAAATTAATTTACTTAGATAAGTAAATTTGGGCTTGCTAGATTTTTGTTTATCTGTTTGGCTTTTCAAATATTGAATTTTTGTTCTGAAAGGTTGAAATGGATAAGAGTAGCTTAACATTCCTGTACAATTTACTTGAGATTTACTTGCGATTACTTGAGATTGACTTGAAATTTACTTGAGATTGACTTGAGGTTTATTGGTATGATTTCTGACACGTGTGCATGAATGTTTTGTTCCATTGTGAATTTGTCGTTGCAGCCTCTTTGGGTTTACTTTAGTCAGCCTTTTTGCCTGCAAAGGTATGGCAAGTTTGGACGCAGTCTTGCAAGAAAGGCAAAGTGCCTTGCAGCTGAATAGGTCAGAAGTTGCTAAAAAAAAGTTTCGGCTGGTGGCAGACCCAACCCTGAGTGTGTCTGATATTTGTTCTGTGTTGAACAATTTCATTGGTTTCCAAAAGGTGTCAGATCTTTGGGTGTCAGTCTGTCCACCAGCTTCTGGTCCACTGTCCTTTGGGTGGCACAGTCCTCCAAATGGAGATTGGATCAACAAAGTCGCCAATTTGCTTTTTGATCTACTCCAATTGTCTCCAAACTCAAAGTTTCCTCCGACCAAGATGCAAAGAGTCACTTACCTGCAAGTTTTTGATTTTTTTGAATTTATACATTTCCTGTTTTCCTGTGACATGTTTTCAGGGTTTGTGTTTGCCTAGGCAATCAAGTCTTTGATTGACCAGAAGATCATCAGCCTTGGAAGTCACAAAGGTTCAGAACACGGTTACATCGACAAGGTCGACTTGGCAATCAGAGTAGTACTGAACATGTGCCGGCAGATGAAGCAAAGAGTGTCAGTCCGCAACAAGGTGATGAGAAGTTTGGGGGCAAGGGAAAGGTCAAGGGTGACTCTTGTGCTGGAGAGACTCCAATTACCTCCAGAGCTCATGGAGGAAGAGGAAGACGCGCTTGAGCCTGAAAGCAGCTTGGGGGACAAATCTTTGGCCTTGGTTCAGGTGATGGGGCCCGAGGCGACAGAACCATCCGAGCAGCTGGTGCCTTTTCTAAGCAAGTCTGTTCAGCCAAGCAAAGCTGCTCAGCCGTCGACAGAAACCTTTGGCCTCCTTGCACTTCCTTCTGTCTTCCAAAGGTTGTCCCAGAATTCTTGCGAGGTCTCAAAACCTGGTTTGATGGAGCTACCAGAAAAAAAGAGACAAGGTCTGGACCGGAATGAGGAGGCACTTCTGGCCGAAGCTTTGGCCTATGTTCCTTCTCAAGTGCACCAGTCGGGCGCCAAAGCGAAAAGAAGGAAGGCCACAAATCAAAGCAAATCTGGAGAGAAGAAGAAGCCTAAAGCCAAGAGTCAAGCAAACAAGAAAGGCAAGAAGAAGCAACCAAAGAAAAAGCCTTCGACTGCCAAGGCACAACAGAAGTTGCAACCCGAGAAAAAACCTGCTGCGCCCAAAACAAAGGCCAAAGAAGTTGAAGCCAGCTCTACCCTGTCACTGGATGATGTGCCTGTGGCAGGCACTGGCAGTTTTATCTTCGAAAGCATTACTTACGGAAAGTGTAAGTTGGAGAGGTACAAAGACAAAAGCTACTTACGTCACCTCGTGGATGGCAAGTACAAGAACATCATTGGCAGCTGTGCCAAAGGTTATCATGCAGAATGCTGCAGAGGCCTGGCCCCATATGTGGCCCAGGGGAAATCCTCTGATGAATTGTACCAGATCCGCGAGAAGATCTTAGAGGACTTGATGGATGTAGAGTGAGTACAGGGATAACATTCAAGAGGAATGTTGGGTATGTCTCCTCAATCAAGGACCTGCAAAAGTACGAAAAGTCTCATTGCTTGGGATTCAAGGTACCTGACGTACTGGACAAATAAAAGATTTACTTGAGAAGGATCTTTTTTACTTGAGTGAACAATTTACTTGAGAAATCACCTAGTTTTACTTGAGTCTATCCATATTTACTTGCGTGAGCAAAGATCTACTTGAGTAGACATTTTCTACCTGGGGCAAATTACATTTACTTGAGCTAGGACAAATCGATTTGAGTTTCACAACATTCCTGGCCTGAGAATCTATTTACTTGAGCCAAGTCACATGTACTTGAGACAGGACACATACATTTAGATAAATATCATAATAGTTGAGCCGTTGACAATTTTACTAGAGCCACGACATATTTGCTTCAGTCAAACCATGTTCACTGTGTGAAATCTTGCGTGCGCACGACTGCAGCTCCTAGACAATTGTCCTTGCGCATCTTGTAGTGAGTAATTATGGGGTCAATCATCTAGAAATCAAAAATGTGAACAGAGTCCAGGAGCATTTCTAACATGTCAGAGTTGCACTGCCCTTTACACTCAAGATAATACATACTTCTCATTTCTCATTGTTGCCACTTTTTTTCAAATCTCAGTGCAGCGCCATGGCCTCTGGAGCTGGCACGGAGCCACGACTGATTTTGAAGAATGTATGGTATGGAGCTTCAAAGAAGGCAGCTTGGTTCCTATAATATTTTTGTTCAACCCCATTTGGGTCCTTCTCAAAAGCCACACTTAGTGCCAGATAGACAAATTATCCACCCCCTTTTCGTCTTGCATCAAGATAATATAATCTGGGGTCTAGTTCAAAGTGGTTTAGCGCCGTGCTGCTTTTCCAGGACGTACGGTGGTTCTTGGAGGCGTATGGTGTACATGACTGCGAAGAGATTTCGGTCTGTAGAAAACCACAGAGAGGGCCCAAGCAACCACACTTCTGCTGTTTCTTCCTGGAGTTCAAGGAGGACTCTTGGCATGTAAAGCAACATTTTGGTTTTAAAGAAGTACCCTCAATGTCTTAAAATTCCTTTTTTTTGGCCTCCTGGTTCACAAGCCCTTCCAGCAGCACAGGTGTGGGAGGCACACTGGGCAATTCAGCAGCTAGATGGAGCCTTCGAACCATGGCTGTGCTTGAAGAGTCTTGGATTGCATATTAGCTGGGGTTTCTTTGCAAGTAATTTTACTTATGTGTGATGTAATTTTACTTTTGATTACTGGAGTATTTGTGGCTACTTGAGTTTACTAATGTTTACTTAAGAGTACTTTGTTCACCTTTCTTTACTTGTGCTTACTTGAGTGTACCTTTCCTTCCAGGCAGAGAAACCTTGAGTGCACTTGGGCTGAACCCAAGCCGGCCTCAAACAACAGTCGGATTCCTGAGCCACCTGACTATCCACCACCCTTACATGCGGCAGCTGAAAGTCCACCACCTTTACCTGCGCCTACTGAAAGTCCACCACCTTTGCCTGTGACACCCCCGGAGGCTTTTGATGATCCCATGAATGGTGCGTTTACTGATGTCAAGGATTGGGATTACTTGGGTCGGAAGCTGGTTTGGAAATCTTAATTTTGTGCAAACACAACATGATGCCCAATGAAAGGCAAATATTGAATAATCAAGTCACAAGTAAAGGTGTCTTGAGAAATTGATTTTGTTTTTCCCTTCCAGGAAGAGATGAAGGAAGACGAGATGGACGAAGACAATGCAGCAAATGAGCAGTTCGAAGACATTCCAGTGGAGGAGGAAATGGATTCAAATGCACATTTTTTCTTCAGCAATAAGCTTAATCAAGGATAATGTTTTTCATATGAGCTCACCCCATCACAAACAAGACATGGATTGGGATGCTTCACACCATAAGGTTCTATGTCGCTCTGAAATTTTTTTCCCTTCCAGGAACAAGCCATCGACTATGCCGACATGGACCCTACTGAATTGGGAATGTTGCTGCAGCTCGAGCTGGACAATGCTCAGTCAGTTGACCCCAGCACCGAGGATGCAAATGAAGATGCCATCACGATCGACTACAATGAACCCCCTGAGCAGGACATTGAGGACGCCCAGGTCGAACCAGAGCCCGAGACCATGGATGAGAGGAGTACAAAAAGGAGCAGGAAAAGGAGCAGGTCCAGGAGACGACGCAGGAAGAGGAAGAAGAGAACTTCATCGTCCATCGATACTTCAGAAGCTTGCAGGAGAATGGACAAGGTCAGGGACAAGTTGCACTCTGCTCGACAGCGTCGTGGACACCGATGACTCTGGATGAACTGGAAAAAGGGAGAAAAAAATAGTATGGGTGGGATGGGTGACAAACAATCAGAAATTGACAGTGGTATTTGAGCTAGAAGTATTGGAGACATGTTGCATTCTTACTTGGGCTGAGCAGGGTCACTTTACTTGAGCATGTTGTAGTCTTACTTGAGCAAGGGTCAATTTACTTGAGCATTGCATTGCTTACATTTGGATTTTTTGTTTTACTTGAGCATGGCCAGTACTTTACTTGAGCAATGTTCAAATTGTCATTGAACTAAATTGGTTTCATTGGTTGGTGTAATATTTTTAATTTGTGTGAATATGCTGCCAGCACCACTCTCTATCGAACCTTTACTTCAGGCCCTCAAATTTGCATAGCTGAACCGATAGATACTGATCAAGCATTGGGAAAATTTGTAAAATTATGATAAATTTGTGATGCAATTCTGGTGCAGTTTTGATGCAGTTCTGATGCAGTTCTGATGCAGTTTTGATGCAGTTTTTTGAATGATGCAGTTTTGATGCAGTTTCTAATTAAAAGTGATGCAGTTTTGATGCAGTTTCAAAAACTGCATCAAAACTGCATCAGAACTGCATCAAAACTGCACCAGAATTGCATCAAAATTGCATTAGAATTTCGAAATAAAATATAAGTTTTTTTGTTTTGTTTCAATATTTTAAAAAAAATATCATGATGAAACATCGTGGTCTCTCTTTACTGTGGCTACATATCAGCTCAGATTTCCAGAAGATAATGCACAAGTTACTTGAGTATCAGAAACATTCCCTCTTTCACCACTTAGTACTGGAGACATCAAAACTTTACTTGAGATAAACCAACTTTTTTTGAGAGCTCTTGAATTTATCAGGAACATCTGAAATTTACTTGAGCTACGATGTGCACATGTAAGCAATAACAAATGCTTGACAGATGCAAAACCTGGAAGCATCAACAGCAACTGGTTTTCCATAAACACAAGTAAATCTTTATGAACCTCAAACCTAATGTTGTCCCAAGCCCAGAAGATTTAGAAACACAGGTGAACATGTTCAAAATTCTTTCCATATGTAAATTTCCAGAAGTAAAGATAAAAACATCTGACACGCAGAAAGATGCAGAAAATGATACAAACTGTCCAATGACATTGGAACAGGTCGCAAGTAAAGACAAAAACACAACACAAGTAAAGATGTTTCAAAAATCATACATATGTAAACTGCATTGGAGAGCCTCAGAAGTAAATATAACAGCACAACACAAGTAACAATGTTAAACAATCAATACATATGTAAATGGCATTGTAGAGAATGAAATGTAAATACGAAAACACAACACAAGTAAAGATGCTTAAATACAAATAGACAGCAGTTAGAAACTTACTTGAGATAAACCAACTTTACCTGAGATAAACCAACTTTACTTGAGAGAGGAATCATTTACTTGTGCAATTGGTCAGCTTGAGTCAACTCACATTTACTTGAGTGATGAATCATTTACTTGAGCAATTGTTCAGCTTGAGTCAACTCACATTTACTTGAGTGATCAAAAATTTACTTGAGTGGACACATCTTTTACATGAGAGCAATGCATATGATTGCCACTGATTTTCAGTATCAAACTCAATTCGTGTTTATTCGACTGGGCATTTGGACATTCCCTGTTTGTGTCCTTGCCCATGGCAGAGGAACCAGGAGGTGGTGAAACACCTGCTGAGCTGCCAACTGCGAAGACAGGACAAGAACCTTTTGAAACCCCAAAGAGGTCTCGAACACCAAAGGCTGCAGCCAGCCCTTCTGCAAAAGCTTCTGCGCAGAAGAAGCCATCTGCAAAGAAGCCACCGACCAAGCCAAAAGGGAAAGCCAAGGCCAAGGCCAAGGCAAAGGGAAAAGCAGCACAGACCCCCAAGAAGAGCAAAGAAAAAGGAAAAGGAGCAGGCAAAGGAAAAGGAGCAGGCAAAGGAAAAGGAGCAGGCAAAGGAAAAGGAGCAGGCAAAGGAAAAGGAGCAGGCAAAGGAAAAGGAAAGAGCAAGAAGGAAAAAGATTCCAAAGAACCGAAGACAGGACCTTTGAAGCGCCCTGCTGGCAAGGACGAAAGTGGGAGGGAGCAAGGAGGAAAGAAAGGAAAAGGAGTTGGGTGGTCAGAAGGCCTTGGAGAAGAGAAGATGGAACCCAAGAAAGATGACATGGCAGAGGAGGCAGAAGAAGAAGCTTTCACATGTGATGAGGTGGTCGATCCTGAAAACAGTTTTGCCTTGACAAAGGCAACTCCGGAGTCTTCTCAAGATACCAAAGACAGATCCAAGAACGCCAAGTTCCTGAAGATGCTGAAGAGTGGCCAGCTGCCTGCATGGCTGGAACACGAATGGCAGAAAGCAGAAAAAATGAGCACTGGAAAACTTGAAAAGCGCAAGAACATAGTGAACATGGCGATTGACAATGTCAACGGCAAGCTGCTTCTCAACACAGAAAAACCTTGGTTCAAACAAATGGAAACGAGCTACAGTAGCCAGGTTTCCAAGGAGAAAGAAAAATCTCTTCCAAAGAGACTTCTCATGGGAAAGTTCCACTTATCCCCTGATGAGTTCGAAGCAGCGCTGGCTGAAGGGGAGCTGGTGGAAGTGAGAACAGCTTCTGGAGCAGTTCAGTATTGCTGGTCTTCCAACGAGCATGTTGTCTCCAAAGGGAAAAGTAGCAGAAGCGAGGTGGAAGACAAAAAGCAGGTATCCTTGGGTGACAAAGGCCACTTGCAGAAGAGCATGAAGCACTGGGCCATTGGCCTGTTTGTCAAAGAAGAACCTGCTGGACCGTCAGCAGCCAAAGCTTCGGCTGCTCCTTTGGCGTTGGAGAATGCCATTACGGACAAACAATGGGAGCAAGCCCAAGCACAACTTTCTGCAGCCATGACTGGCTGGGATAAGTTGATGAAGAGTGCGAAGACCAAGCTTCAAACAGTCGGAGTGGATTCTAAGTCAGACCCCTTGTGGGGCAAGCTGCCACTTGGACAAATACTTATGGAATTGCTTTTGGTTTATCTTACTTTTGAATTCATATTTTAGTTTACTTGTTGTGACTATCTGTAAAGTGCAAATAGCTAGAGCACATGTAAAAAACCATGCTGTAGAAAGCCAATCAAAAAAGTCATGAACGTAGATAGTAGAGATTTATTCCTTTTACATCAGGGCTCCCTCGAGCTCCCTTGGCATACTTGGGTGTTTGATCTTATGAGCTTTTATTTTCTAGTGTAGGCTGACCTAGCATTGGCAACAAAAGACATTGTCTTGAACCCATGTTTCCATGAAATGTGTTTCTCAGGAAGCAGATTGTGCAAGATTGTCAAGCTGCCAAGCATGAAGTGGAACACATCTGGCAGTGGAAGGACTGTAGATGTGCATTTGTTGTGTTGGTGCTTCCTTTTTGGGTACCCCACAAAAAATATAAGAAAAATTACCTGTCCTGGCAGGAGTTGCCAACCGGTCAAGAACTCACTGTGCTCCACTACAACAGCATCATGAAAGACAATGGTCGCAGAGCAGAAAGTCTGGAAGAGGAACTTGCAGCAATCCAAGCTCAGCTCACCGTTCGTGCCAAGAGGGTCGCATGAGAAGCTGTCTACTAGACTGCTTGGCCATGAAAAAATTTTCTGACCAAAATGTAATTATTGTTATGTAAAGACTTTTTGGCCTTGACAGGAGAAAAACTGTTTTGTTTGTCTTGGACGGTACTCAGGCCAGCTTCTCATAGCTCCAAAGCTTTCGTTTTGCCTCCAGCCTGTTTGTAAAGATCTTAGGCTGTCTCAAGTTGATTCTGAGCAACATCAACTTCAAAAAAAGGTGCTCACTTTTGGCTGTGTGATTCCCAAGGTTCTGGTTAGTTTTGGTTTGCATGGGCCAGTTCTTTTGGAGCTCTTCACTAGCTTACTTGAGGCAAGACCCAAGCTGACTGCAAGTGAGCACACATTTACCTGAGCCAGGGTTAATTTACTTGAAGCAATTTATTTACTTGAGCCACAGCAAGTTTCTGTTAAGCAACACTAATCACTTTGAATCTATGCGCTACATGACCCTCCAGTTGGTCATTACTTAGCTGGATGAAATTGCTTAAATTGGATGAACACAAAGAGCATTTACTTGAGCCAGTATAAATTGATTGTATTTCATTAGTTGAGCATAGCTGTCATGCCATTCTCCAATGGCTTACTTCAGCACTGTCTGTTGGGTTTTTACTTGAGCATTTGCTTCAGAGCTCTTTGGCCTTACTGGACAATTTGTGAGGCCTTGCAGGTTTTTGGCCACAGTGATCAACAGTATAGTCTCGAAACGATTTTGCCTCAGCCAATGCCAGAAAAGGATGAAAAGTTCCTTGGTTCCAAAACCTGGACCTTGCCATGCTGTCCAGTAAATTGTGGCAACATTGTATTGAACCATGTTCTCACCTGTGGCAGCATTATCTTGCTTGCATCAAAAAAATCATACCTTGTGCTAGCATGTGCATATTTCACATTCGTTTCAACCAGAATGATCTTCTCTTCCTCCTGTTAATTACTTCTGCATAAGGACCAGTCCAGCTACTCAAGAAGACACTACCAAGGGCACTACTAAGCCTTCGACGTGGACGGGGCATCTTGGTCGCAATATGGCAATATGAAAGCAGTTAAGGCAATATGAAAGCAGTTAAGGCCTGAAAATTTGAACTCAGGCCCATTACTTTTAAAAGTCCTCCAGCGACTTTTAAAGGAGCCGAAGGATCTGAAGAGAGGCCAGGAATGAGTGAAGTGAATGTGCACAAGTAAATCTGCATGCATTTACCTGTCAGGAAAGTTGTGACAAAGGCTCCTCCAGTGCAATGGGTGTTCAAGATAAAGGAGTCACCCAACAGCATTGCATTGTGGTTGAATCTGTGGACATACATGTCCCTGTCCTTGTGTTTTTCTAAGGTGAGGGCGCTGTGCGAAGACATCCTGGCTTGCTCTCTGGCCTTCTGCAAAAAAGCGTGAGTGCTTTACATGGGAAAGGATGAAGCTGTTTTACTTGAGAAAAGGTGAAGATGTTTTACTTGGGAAAGGGTTAGTGCTTTTCATGGGAAAGGGTGAAGTTGTGCTACTTGAGAAAAGGTGAAAATGTTTTACTTCAGACAAGGTGAAATTGTTTTACTTGGGACAGGGTTTGATTGCTTTACTTGAGTTCACACTGATATATGACCAAGTGCTGTCAAACAATTCTCTTGGGTTGTCCTCATGTCCATGTGCAAATGGTGGAAAATATTTACCTTTGCTTTGCCAACTGCTTACTTGGAATTGCACTTGTGAAATTATTACTTGAGAGATTTGACTCATTTAAGTTGGATGAGCTCAAATAAAGCAAGACACAGATCAATGGTTGAGATCTTGTTGTGAACATTTTTTTCGTACTGCCTTATGCAGTTTTAATGCAGTTTTAACGTAGTTTTGATGCAGTCTTGATGCTGTTTCATTTTTTCCTAAATTTGGGTAAATTTCAATTTACGTAAATTTTTGACCTAAATTTTTCAATTACACTAAATCGATAAAAAATGTATTTTTAGGTCATTTCGAGACTTAGGGTATGTGCACCAGCATCGCATCGCACAGTATGTGCACATGCGGGAATGGCCGATTTGCCATGGTGAACGTGTAGTCCTGGTGGAACGGCGATAGTGGAAATAGCAACCGAACTGGGATTGGAACGATGATACTGAAAGCATGCACGTTCAACCCAGTGATCAAAACGATCATGTTGTTGGACAGGTGGTGCGCGATCTTCCACTTGACGCCATTGTCCATTGAGCAGGATCCACGTACTACGGCAAGAGTCGGCGGGCAATCCCGCACCTGGAGGGACACGACGAAAGTAAACAGGTACTTTGGCGACAAAAATGGGATCCTTGCCGTCAACCATCTGCAGACCTTCCTTGCCGGTCATACCAGGATAGTATACGGCCTTGGGGAGTATCGGAGTATTGGTATACGGAAAATTGGGAACGTCATCAGATTTGGTTTGAAATTGTTGACGTGTGGTCGTGTCCACATCAGTTGTGGGGGCGATCATGTCCGCCAACGTCTTGGAACCAAGGTCCTCAATACTGAGAAGATTGATCAACATACATGCTCGTAACCATGCCAACGGGTTCTTGAATCCTTTGGTGTGAATGTCTGCAGCCATCTTGGAAGTAATCTCGTACATCAGGACAAAATTCTCCTTACGAAAATGCTCATGAAGAGAAACAATTGATATCCCATGTGTACGTTCAAGATGCCTCATGGTCGGGTTGCGACCGGAACGTATCACACTGATCATACCTTGATTGTCATCATGGAACAACAAACGAGGGATGATACCGGCAATGGTTTTCCATAAACTGATAGATGGGAGACCCATGGTTCGCAAAGTCGTATCTGCGGCTACAATCTCAGCTTCAGGTGTCGAGTGACTCACACACCCTTGTCGCTTACTGCCTCCAGCAAGTGGAAAACGTGTATGGGAGCCTTGGACATGCATGTGTGATCCTGAGGTGGACCGTAGGGACTGTGCACATCCTGCAAAATCGGCATCCGCATACAATGATAAGTGTAGTTGTGAGATGTCATTTCCAACCCAACCAATCATTCTTTTATCCAGAGTTGAATTGACATAACACATCAAGTGATGCAATTTGACATCATCATCGACCGACCACTTCGTGACGTTGCGCGCTAATGTGTTGATGGTGCGAAGTAGGTCGAATCGTGCAATCCTTGCAGCATAGAGAAGCTTCATAAGAACACTTGCAGCATGCGGTGCCAATGCCCCTCTCACCACTTCACCCGAACTGACGTCATTTTCGGGAGGTTTCAATGAACCATCATTCGAAACATTCGGATCGAACTTGTGCGCACACCATGGACAGTGTACAGCATTCTTGGGATTGCCATCACAAGGAGTTCTGGCTGGATGTTTCTTCGTATCGTCGGGAATACTTGGGGTACCCACTTTCTTCAACTTCGTATCCTTTCCCACGATCTCCAAATATTTGTCAACTGACTGACGAAGAAGTCCTTCCATATCATAAGTCATAGTCGTGACTTCGGTGCCATCATACAGTTTGGATTTCCCTTTGGAAAGAACACATCCCAGATAAAGACCAAGATCAGTTTCTGGCTCAATGTTCAATTTTGATCTCAATATGGACCATCCCTTTGCTAGATTCTTCGATGGACCCGCCATTTTCAGGTCGTCCACGTAGATAGCCAGCAGTAATTTCATAGTGGGGTGAAAGTACATTGACGGCCACTCCTCACCCACTGGGACAAATCCTAGCTCACGTACATTCTTGTCACAATGTTGTTCCCACATTGTACCGGCATCAGGATGCCCATACAAAGCTTTCACAAGTCGAACAACCGGCCTGCGAAACTTCTTGACATTGACATCGTCCGGCCATGCATCCTCAGGAAGCTCTACCCAACATACCGGTCCTGTCAGGTTCGCCTGGATGTAGGCCTGGACTGCGTCAGCAAGTTTCACATCATGCCCTGGTAAGCAACCATAGAAATCCACCCACCTTGATGCTTCGAACGAGGCCGGTGAGTTCCCTAAATCCTGAAAGAAGGCTGCTTCCCAGTTCTGATTCTTTACTTGATTACCAAGTAAGACGCCTCTTCCTTTGAATTTCCGCCTTGGGTCACCTTTGGGAAGTTGATGATTCTTTTCAACACATATACCATGAATCCGTGCCATATGGATCTCAGTTTTGTTCTTCTTTGCTTCTCTGACAACATCATCATATTCACGGATCACTGAGAAGTCATACACCCCAGCATCTCGTTGACCTTTCCATTCCTTCTGCATGGACGCTTTTGCGTCGGGGTCACCCAACATCTCTTTACGCCCCACAGGTCTAGAAACGGCAACATTGAATCCATAACTAACACCACTGGCTGGATTCTCTGTGATGCGTTCACGATGATCATCCATATGTGATATACATGGCATCATAGGGAAACGTTGGTCATCATGTCTGGATCGGTCGTTGTCCTTTTCACCTTCCGTAGATGCGACGGTAATCTTTTGACTGAATGTTCCATTGACCAATGATAATCTTTCCCAACTTGCCATGGGTCCACGACCATTCTCCACCTCGGACCAGTCCTCCCACTCTTCGATGAAATCATCGTCGCTCGGACATACGGTTTCATTCGATGAAACTGGACTGGACATGTCATGATCATGATGAACCATCATCTGGGCATCTAAGAGATTCAGCGTCACGTCTCCAACATTACTAGCACAAGTGGGGTGAATAACACCACCACATCGTGACTTGGAAGATGCGATTCGTGCAACATCGTCATCTTCCTCAACCACATAGTCGGTGATGTACATCCCACCTAGTTCACGTTGGATGAAAGCATCTCGAATATCATGCGATGGAGCACTGGCGATGTCTTTCGAGTCACCGTCTTCCTCCACGTCATGATCAGTAGCGCTCTTAGAATCCTTCTTCTTTTCCTTCTTCTTTTTCTTCTTCTTCTCCTTCAAGGTAGGCTTCATTTTTGCTGCGCTATCCCCGGATGCTTTAGACTTTCTCTTCGCTACGTCATCTTTGATTGCCTCCTCATACTTCTTCTTGTCCTTATCAGCTAACTCCTTCCTCGATAGGGAGTCCTTGAACTTGTCTCTTCTCTTCTTTGAAATGGCCCTCCATTCTTCCGGAGTTACTGTTGAAGGACGGGGAGAATCTCTAAACAACTTTCTCCCTGATTCATCAACTTTGTATGCTCTACCTGCTGCATCCACCTTCACCTTTTCACCAGAATCATTCAGGTAAATGACGCCGTCACCACGCTTGTCCTTTGGTCCTTCACTTAAATGGAGAATCTTAGGAACCTCAAGAGCTTTTGAGCCGTCCTCATCACGTACGTCTGCACCTGGCAGATCCGGAGGGGGTATATCTCCATCTCCATCATCCCCATCATCATCATTGCCATCGTCATCCGGAATGTCCTCAATCTCGTCGGGAGAACCACCCATTCGATCCTTGTCAGTAAGGCCTTCAAGGGTAGTATTGACCTTTTCATACTTTTCCTTACAAGGGAATTCGATTGGCAACTTCATAACGACTTTCTGGGTGAGATGTGGCATTCTCAACTTTTCACATGGTCTCTCTGCGTCATATGCCAAATTCTGCTTGGTGAAATCCTCCAGTGCCCACACTCGATACTGACCCGTCCATTTGAATCCCACACCGATTTCATATCCCGCAAATACACCGGGTATTGCATCAGGGTCGAACTTGTGGGATTGAATGGGAGCACGAGCACCACTTGGTTTGAAGGATACAGCTGCCCCAAATGGGATGACTTCCCCACCAAACTCTTTGTCGTGTAGCTTTGTCCATGAACTCACCTCATCAAGAATGGGTTCGATGTTCAGCAAGTGACAAACACATTCGATGGCTGCTCGCCAAAAGCAAGGGGGCAAACCTGCATGAAGTAAACACGTTGTTGCAGCTACCACAATAAACTGGTTGTTTCGTTCAGCAAGTGAATTGGTTTGTGCTCTTCCTGGGAGTGCATGATCATATGGTATCTTCAACTCCATCATAGCCTTCTCAAATTGGGGTGCCTTGTCTCCGTATGCCTCACGAATCTTGAACCTTCCCATAAATCGCTTTACTGCTCTGACAACATCTTCAGTGTTCTTGGTTCTTGAAGGGTAGGCACCAATCAAACCAGTGTACCTGTCTCGAATAATGAGCACTTCATTTTCCAACAGGATACCCTGATCATGTACCTTAGCAGTATCGACGAAATCAAACGTGATCAAGTCACCGAACTTCTTCAATTTCCTCTTGAATGCTCCACGGTATGACTTGAAATGTTTCATCTTTGCCCGAACACACGCATCACAATATGGGTTCTTGTAACGATGTGTTAAGATATGCTTCAATTCTTTCGCTTCAACCTTTAGTGTACCACGTCTTCTTAATTCCGGGTGACCATCATCATCTGGGACATCTAAATCATCGTCATCCTTCTCCGCATCCCTTCTCCTATCATCTCTGACATCTTCTTCGTCGACGTCCGGTTCATAATCGCTCGAGCCGGCACCATCACCATCCAAGTCGTCCGTGCCAAAACCAAACTCAACTCGGATCTCTTCCGGTGACAATCCGAGATCCCAATCTGACCATGGACCATTTTCGGAGTCTGAGATAATCGGTTCATCGAGGGGACCAGGTAGTGGAGGGAGATCTCCTCCAAATATATCATCTTCTAGATCTCCCGTCTCTCCGGCGGTGACAATGTTCAGATGTGTCTTGCCCTTCTTGATCTTCTTCCACGATGGTGGCCGTACTTGTGGTTCTTGAACATCGATCTTTACCTCTTCGCCGCTATCGCTATCAAGGTACATCACAGCAGTATGCTGATGATGACCGTCCTGAAGGACATTGACGATGGTAGCGGCAAGATCGCACCTGTGAGGTTCGCATTCAGGGAGACCAAGGTGGATATAAGGAATCAAATCTCGTACCACCATATTGACACGTAATCCATCTTTTGTGATCATGAATGGTTCCCCAAATGCTGGCCATACAAAAGAATACCCATCTTCCATACATCGTTTTCCCATGGAGAATACAGAAGGTGTGTCCTCAAGGATTTGGGCGGTAACATTCCCATCAATCGTTCCCAGACCTATATCTACCTCCTCCTGAGCAAGTGTCATTCCATTGGCGGTGAAGAACGTTATGGGATCACACGGACGGGGAATGAGGTCCATTTTCTCTGCTTTCCTTTTGGAAATCAGATCATGACCACTCCCAGAATCCATAATAAACTTCCTGTCCTTTTCTTCCACCGGTAATGCAATGCACATGACATTCTCCTTGTACGTGTTCGTACGATCAACATGAGGAACGATGTCTTCAATGACGAGTTGATCATTTCCGTCTAGATCATCGTCGTCATCAATGAGGTGCATCCTGATGTCATAATTTGGTCCGATGATCATGATGACCTCGTTGATATTCTTGAATCGATCGCCATCGAACAAGATGCCGATGGCCTTTGCCCTCGTGATGCTCACATTTCTTGTTATAATCTCTTGTTTGTCATGCAAATGATTGTGAACATCGAGGGGTCTAATGGGGTTCTTTCGTTTCCTGTTTACGGCATGACCACCAAAATTCTCTGGATCATCCTCGAATTGAATCGTTTCGATGTCCATATCGAACTTGACTCTCTTCATTGACTTGCTTTTGCTAGGACAAGACATCATGGTACGATCATCGTCCGAATCAGAGATATAAGTCAATGCAGGAGTTGCTTTCTTTGGATTGGTCTTTGCCTTTGACCCTTTCATCTTTTCGTCATGATTGTACTTGCAAGATGATCCATGTTTGCAGTTCCCAAACTGAGTCCATAGAACACAATGTCCAGTCCTCTTTCCGGGGGATGCGGATCGACCTTTCTTCTGTTTTCCTCCTCCACCTCTACCGCTAGAATCGCTCCCTTTCGAGCTACTACTACCTCTTCGTGGACGTGACCCCTTCCTTTCCTTCTGCTTCTTCTTCCATGCTTCATGTACTTTCTCTGAATGACTATATGGACATGAATCACCCTTGTTGCAATCCTTCTTCTTGAAGTGAAAGTAACATGGCATTTCTTTCTTGTCCTTTTCAGTCTTCGGTCTGCTCTGGGAACGTCCACCAGGCTTCTTCTTATCATGATTCTTCGGTGGTGGGTTAGCAATGATTGGTGTCGCTTTTGCACTGGGATTTCCGCTTGATGATGATGCGGCCGAGGCGGCCGCCGCCTTTGCTGCCGCAGCCTTCTCCTTCTTCTTCTTCCTGCTCGGCGACAAGTCATCGTCAGCATCGTCTCCCGGAGTCGCAGGCGCTCCAGCTTTGGCCTGTCCTAACCGTCCGAGATACTTGTCCCATTTTGCAACATTCTTGTTTTCAAGTTGCTTCTGTATATGGTGAATGATCCTCTTCTCTAACCATTGCAGGGTCTTGATTTCATCACCTTCCTCGGCAGCATCATACTTCTGCATATCAAATTGCATCAGTTTCGAATACTGGATCTTCCTCCATAGACAATCACGAAGCGACTTGTCAGACTGTTTGTCATCTGGATGGGTGTTGTTCTGAATCTCTAACCAATATCCCCAAAACTTGTCCAATTCGTGATCACCTGGGTACCTCAGCAAGTGGACACTCGATGCATTGAACATCATGCGATCTTGGTTCGTTGTGGTGAATCCTTGCAATATCATGGCTAGTCTTTCACGTCCGAGAACAAGATCATTGTCCCTTCCTCTTTCCAACTTGAGGTTGCGGAGTCGATAGGCTACTTCCTTCGCAGCATCACCTCCGCTCTCGATGCATTTGGACAAGGCACTGGCTAACTTGTGATCAATTTGTTCAAATCTCATGCCACCAGAGGTACGTAGTTCGTCCATATTCGGTTTGTCCACCATAGCCTTCTTCAACCACTCTGTCCATGCACGGGTATCCCGATCCCCAGATGCGGTGATGACCAACTGAACCAAATCGGACCTCCAAACCAAAAGATTGCTGATTGTGGGCCAAGTAATGGCACCAATCTTATCGTGCTCCTTGGTCGATGGACCCCTCAATTGGTTCGGATCAATGAACGGATAGGGTGGTGGCGGTGGTGGATAATTTCCTGGCGGACGTGGTGCGGCAGCATTCATCTCATCTCTAAATTCTCGGCTCCTCTCCCTTTCCTCATCTTCAACCTCACCTTGACGAATGTGGTCCGCTAACTGATCATTCCAATCATTCAATTGTTTGATTTCATCCTTCTGTGTCTCACACTCGTCTCTTTCGGCATGCAGTTCAATGCGTATGGTTTTGTATGCGGAGCGGAGTTCGGCAATTTGATCATAGAGTGCATCCACCTTACGACCGTCCTCTGTGGAATGTTTTGGCGATTTGGCAACGGCAACTTCACTTTGCTTTGCTTCTTCTAATTGTAGGGTTTCCCTCAGATCAAAGTTAGTTCTATGTAGTCTTTCAATCTCCAATCGCATCTTGCTCCTCTCTATGGAATCGGCCCATGATGTATCACGTTTGGGGGATACAGCCATTTCGGAGTTCTTTTCCCTCTCTTTATCGAGTAACCGACAAGCTTCCAGATGTTGCTCAGTCACAGTCTCTAAAGACTCTTCCATACTCTTCACCAATCGATCTTTGATGACCAACTGATCTTGCAACATGACATATCTGTGTTCGTTGGCGGTTGAAGGCGAAAGTACAGGCGCAAGGGTATTCTCCGTGATGGATTTGAGACTATCTCGCTCCCTGGCAATGGATGTCTCCACATGTTGGAGATCTCTCTTCTCTGATGCCAACCTAGACGCAATATTCTCAAGGGTCAATTGTTCATCGTTGGCTCTAGAAATTCTCTCCTCAAGTTGTAGAAACTTGTTCCGAGCATCTGACTCTTCTTGTCGCAGATTTTGACGATACACGAGTGTGTCGTGCTGATGTTTTGCCTCTATCGATGTTGTCTTGTTCTTGGCTTCCATCAACTCTGATGCAACATTCGTCAGGATTGAGTCTCTGCTAGTAACTTCCATTTGACGCATCTGGAGTTCTCGTCTCAATGTCTCTATTTCCTCGCCCTTTAGTGTACTTTCCATTGCTAACTGGTTTGCGAAAGCATTTGTATCTCTCTCTTTTCGGGCAATTTTAAGTGCTTCCTGTAGCTCTGCATTCAGGTTGCTGGCTATTCGTTGAGCAGTTGCTTCTGATTGTTGGAAATGCTCTGCACGTGCGGCATGCTCTTGCACCATTTGCTCTCCTCTCACAAATATGTGACGCGACAAATCTCTCATCTGAGCACGTTGTGACTCCAAGTGTTGTATCTCATTGATACCACCTGCCTCATTACTCTCTGCCATAGCGATAGCTCTGTCCGCATGCTCATGGATACCCTGGATGTGAGTATTCACTTCATTCTGGAACTCATTGAATTCAGCGTATGACTCATATCTAAACTCAGAGTACATGACTTCGAGCTTTGCAGACTTCTCTCTCTCAGCTCGGTACTCCGACTCAGTGCGACGCGTAGCGTCAGCACCTTGCCTTATTACTTCTTGGGCCCGGACCAACTGTTTCTTCAAGTCCTCTGCTGACATACTGGGTGAAGGTGTAGATCGTGACTTTGTTCGAGAGAACGTTTTCCTCGTAGCTCGATTAAGAACTTCTCGAGATGCTTGTGCACGTCCTCGATCACTGCCACCAGGATCACTTGGCATTCCCCATGAATGTGACGCTGCCATAGTGGCGTCTCCATCTTCGATGGCCATGAGTCCTGATCCATGTGAATCTCCGGGTGATGATCTTTCAACTCCTCCCTCAGTGCCAGCAACAGCTACCCGGTGACCGGCGAATGATACTTCGCTGCCTGAGTTCATAGCTTGCGTACCCAATGTAGGTCAGCCTGATACGGCTGATAACCTGTGAAACGGGATAACCTGGTTGATGTCCTGGTATATAATGATGTAGACCCCGTTCTGGTCAATATAGTATCCCACAGCTCAGACCAATTGGGCAGTGCAGTGCATGCAAGCGCAGCGAAGCAGCTATCTCTTTTCCTTGGAAGTTTGGCGTCCTTGAGCCAAACGTTGCGTTGTTTGGTAGCTAGAGTGCTAGTTCACTCGTGGTCATGTGTGACTGCAGATCCACTCGCAATCCAAAACAACATCCAAAACAACATCCAAAACAACATCCAAAACAACATCCAGTAACCCTAAATCATGTAATTAAGATTACTCAGCCACTAGTCATGAATCATCATCAATCATCATTCAACCATGAACCATTCATCCACCGACAACAGCGCCACCCTTCAGAAATGGAGCGTCACAGTCCCACCGATGGCACCCGCAAATCCAACCGAAGCAAGTCCCTTGGAACCGGCCTGGACGCCGGCCTGGACGCGTTCACCAAAGGCCTGCAACCTGGTCCCTGCGAGGCGCGTGGGTTAAAACAGATCTCAAACTTTGCAGATTTTGCCATCTAAAATCGAAACATATATATCTAGCATATTTATAGATCATATGTTTTAAGATCTGGTTTATATCTTTTTTAATTTTCTGATATATTAAGCCTCTTTTCTTCCATCATAACTATGTTTTTGCAGATTGTTTGTTCTCTTTGCATCTTGCCTTGGACGTTTAGATCGAGAAACCGCATCCTGCAGGTGTCTGCCTCGGATGTTTCATAGCCAAGAGCGAAGAAACAACGAAAGGGATTGAGTTGCAGGGTTTTATGCAGTGTAAAGTCATGTTAGGTGAAAAAGAAAACAACCACACTTTGGCGTCAACTTTGCTGCCCCGAAAAAACAGATGAGCGAGAATTTAGCAAAACAATGTGCTGAAAATGATCTGTTGTTGCATTTTTCTGCACTTGCTTACAATAAGAAGTAAAGAATGTAGTCAGTTGTAGTCGATTGGAGCTGAGTCAATTCTCTATCAAGGTCAATCTGCCAGGCCATCCGCACCGGCAATGGTCCCCTCGGAGCAGTTGCATTGGCTCCCCATTTTTGCGGCGCTCCCATCATCACAGTGCGCTCCCCCAAGGCACCTCCCAAGGCATCTCTGGTGCTCGGTGCAGCTTCGTGGGGCACCTGGGATGTGAAGTCGTGGGACGTGTGGGGCGACGATGAAGGAAGTGATTTGGCAAATGAAGAATGCTAAGCAAATGCCGATGAAGTGAAGAAATTCATGGAATCCAAATGATAAGGCGATTGTTCATCAAGAGGGCTCCCAAAAAGGCTACTTTCAATTTGCACATAACTTGATTTTTTGGGCCTGGAGGCTCCTGGTCCTGTCATGGTTGAAACTGGAGGATGAGTTTTGGCACTTGGACTGGCAAGCAAATGGATGCCATTGTCTGCTCCATGATTCGTGGGAGAAATGGCATTAGGCAGTAAATCCATGGTATCTTTTGCTACTTGGTGATTGCCTTTCAACTCCCAACAGTGGATGCCCAACTACCCAAACAATGATTGATGCTGATGCTCTTGAGAAAACAATCAAAATATGTCTTTTCTAACTTCATTCCTTCTCTTCTAATTCTTGATTCTCTTCACAAATATGCAAAATAGAGAATCGGATGAATATGGATGAATATGGATGAATAGATATGTGAATAGATATGTGAATAGATATGGAGGTGGGGCACTGATTCTACTCCCCACCTCCCCAGGTTCCCTTGGCCCCTGACAGCTGAGCGCTCTTCCTAGAGCTGGGCTTCCTGGCGGGCGAGGAACCACAAAACGTCGAAGTGTCGATTCACCTTCTAACGTCTTGTCGTAACAATCTTCTAACTCGTTGACACTCTTACCGTTGCAACAAGGATAGCGGATAGCGAAAAGGTTGAGATATGGAGACATGTATAGTGCTCAAGGATAGTTCATAAGCCCCATAGCCGAAGCAACGTTGTTGGTAAATCACATCTGGTCATGAACTCCTTCAACAGCATGATCTAAACTGGGGGTGAACAACACTTCCTTTGGCCTTCTTCGTCAAATCTTCATCAGTTCTTCGCTTCACTCAGCTGAAACGAACATGGCGATGCGACTCCACTTCCAGTGGACTTTGCACTGGCAAGATCACCTGGAATGTTTGCTTGAATTTGCTTGCTTATCACAGATGATCAGTTTGCTTATTTGCCAACTTGGTCTCTATTGGAACCTGCGGTTCCACCAAGGTGAACTTCGTTGAGCCCCCCCATCGCTGATGGATCTTCTCTCCACAGTGGTAAGTCCTAACAGCACCTCCACGCCCCAGAGCAATCTTTGAGCCCAACTCGAAGCACAGAACTCGAAGCCGACGAGGCATGGCAAGGACTGCTGTCTGTTTCAAAATCTTTTAACTTTTAAAACATCCCAAATCTTTAAAATTTGCTTTCAAACATCCTGCAAGGTCGCCTGCAAATTGGTTGCCGGTCTCTCTGCTTCGCAGAGTCCCAGAATGTCCCAGAGTCTTTGGCTGCCGGATCTGCAACTTCATGTCGCGCCCCCCGGCCCCACAAAGGTCAATGCTTCGGGGGAAAAACCAAAAGAGTCAAAAACTTCAGTTCTTTTACATTCTGATTTTTCTGAAAAACTGTTGTCACTCTTTGAATCCAAAAGATCCCAAGTCACCGAGTTTGGCAACCAGACTTAAAACTTAA
Source organism: Symbiodinium kawagutii (assembly GCA_009767595.1). Classification (NCBI taxonomy): domain Eukaryota; class Dinophyceae; order Suessiales; family Symbiodiniaceae; genus Symbiodinium; species Symbiodinium kawagutii. Next base: position 126,761 of record VSDK01008243.1, on the reverse strand, counting down.
AACTGGCATCGATGAGCTCGCCCCCATCGTTAAGCTCGCCCCTTTTGGGCGCTGGGAGTGGGTCCGGAAGCCTCAGGCACGGAGTTCCACGCGCGACTCTGTTGCATGCTGTTGGCGGCCAAGAAGCTGCGAGGAATTCAACGACTTCCCAGTGGCGCTTGTCTCGTGCCCTCTGCAGTGGAGTTCTTCCTGAGCTGCCCATGGATTCTGAGAGGTTTTGAGCTGCCACTCGTATCACTCATGCTGGGTCTGCATCCACAAGACAGCCATGACAACTCGCATCTGAGGCACCCGGCCTTCGACACTTTCTGCATCCAGCGGAGCTTTTGCTGCTACGAGCAGCTGCACCACTTCCAACTCGCCTTCCTGTGCCGCAAAGTGGAGCGGCGTGTTGCCTCGGAGGCCACACCAAGAGACCAAGGCTAAGGGGATGCTTGTGGATGCTTGTGGCATCCAAATTTCAGTGATTCTCAGTCATCTCAATCTAAGCTGACTAAAATTCTCAGTGAGGCAGCGTCAAATTCAATGCATCAATGACATCACTGCTTAGATTTCAATTCGCCGAGGATGGATGGGGGTGTCACTTTCGGCATGTGCTGCGATCGGGCTCCGATTTGGAGAGCTGCTACCACCACTTCACTGGGCACTTTGTTGAATTGATAGCGAAAAATCTAGGAACATGTCAACCAATCCTGATCTCACAAAATGTCAAAGCAATGTCATGTCGGTGATGGCTGTGCGACATAACTTGTTGCTTTTATTAACTCCACAAGAAAAGAAACGCTTTGCCGCACATCACCAAAAATATTAATGAAATTGTTGTACCGCACATGAACGCATTGGAAATGGAATGCTTTGCACCTCCCTATTCCATATGCATGTGACTAGCCCCACCGAACCAATTCTCGAACTCAATTTCCCAACATGTCATGTACATTCATGTACAATAAATCGAAGTGAGTTTGAACTATGTGGAACTGGCCTAGATGCAACTATGCATGTGTATCAACAAACAATGCAACGGGGCGAGGTCGCTTGGGACCAGGAAGAATGGAGGCGCGGACGCACAAATGCAGCGGTAGGTGGGGGATGATGACGTCCATGGGGGGACACCCAACTGAGACAGAAATGTTGGGACGAGATGTAGTCATTTTACTTCACAGGTTCCCCTCAAGACTTGGTGGGCGTGTTTCCAGATCTTGTCATGCCAATCTATCGGATGAACATGGTAACATGGATGAACGGTCTTTACTTTATTGTATACTCAATACGTTCGTGTACGTCCAAGCAGGTCCAGCACAGTAAATGTTCACATCCAACATCCAAGATCATCCAAGTCTCTTTAGAAGCACTGCTCGTTACTTTTCATATTCCTGAAATGGGGGTGGACGACTTATGTAGCAAAGCGAAGGGCCAACAATATCAGAAGACCATGGCTGATGAATCCCATCTTGATGGTGGTGACAAGACACCTGTGCCGAAAGTGTTTTGCTGGAAATCTGAACAGCTGCGTCCGGAAAATCTGGACACATCTCCCACAGAAAGGGAAACGGTTTCATGAACTAGGCTGCTCGGTTGTGTCCTGGTCAAGATGCCCTCGATCTGCACATGATTTATTCACTTGTGCCTGTTGGAAACTTAGAACATCTGAATAACATAAAATGATGTCAGATGTAGATTGCAGCTGCGAGTTCACTGATGTCACCCTGCAGCATGCCAAACACTGAAGACATGTGACTGCCCCTTGAATAGCGCAACCAGTAGGCACTCTTGGTCATAACCTGCACTGCATCACATGACTCATACACACACCATACACACCACAGTGTGGCATCGATGCTGACCAACCCTTGAAGCACATCAAGGTGAACCATTCATCGAAAGTGATGTCGCATGGCATGCAACAAACCATGTTGGATATCAACATGCATGCTGCATCATGCCGCCAAATATCGTTGGCTGCTTGGCTGAGTGACTTATGAAAAAACAGTGTCCTCACCGACATGTTGTCAATCCTGTTGCGATGCGCAAAAGGCCATCCAGTTGTAACTATGTTGAATTTGTTTGTCTCATTTTTTGTTTCTCTTTTTCAATTTGATGATCTTGATTTGATCTTGTTGAGGCACAGGTCCACTCGCTTCACTGAGGCCCCCCACGGGAGATTCCAACAGAGGCCTCCACTGAGGCCTTCGCGTTCAGCACCTGGACCACCTTCGCGTGGCCCCCCATTGCTGCGTCGTGCAGCGCCGTGTTTCCTCGCTGCGACCGCAACGAGGCGTTCCTCTGAGGCGCCGGGACCACGGAGAGAATTTTACACCAGAGACCCCAGCGGGTGCATTGCGCAGTGGGATTTCCAGGGTGTTTTGAGTTGCATGGTTTGTTTACAGTAATCTTTTCATAGATCTTAGGTTGTGTATTTTGGCAGAGCAGCGGCAAACAAAGCGCCGATTGAAGGCCCTACCATAGAGAAGTAAGAACCCCTTATAGTAAGCCTTATAGCTTGTCAGCTATCTGAGGAAAAAGGCACGGGCATTGTGTGAGAATTCGGAAGATTCTACAATAGATCACATGTGCCAAAGCGTTTCCGAACAAACTTGCAACTTGCTGTTGGGGCATCAAGTTGAGTCACGAACGAAAAGACACGACAGTGAAATGCATGCCACGTGCATGCAACAAACGGTCGTGGATATCACTATGCATGCTGTCAACGATGTTTGCACTTGCTGTGATTTCCGTTTCTCTGAAGGTCTTGACATGGGCTTGCTTGGCTGAGTGACTGATGAACAAACCACGTCTTCACCACATTTTGTCAAGTCTTGGCTTCGAAGATTTGTTTCTGGGAGATGCTCCGAACCTTGGAGATTTATGAGATTTTCAGTTTTTTTTTGTTTCGAAACTTCATTTCCCCAAAACCCGTTGAGGCCGACAAACCGCTCCGTTGAGGCCCCGGACCGTTGCGGTGCACGGCAGCGGCATCGCGGCGTAGGAAGTGCCGCACCGCGGCGACGTCGCCCCTCCACGCCGCGTCGCAGACCCCAGGGACTCGGAGCGGCCGTTTTTTCCCGAGAAATCTGCGGCGGTTCGGTGAAAATCAATGGATTTGACGCCGCTTTGATTCTTACATTGTGGTCCCCATCTTAAGCGCCTTGGGATCTGGTTTTGGAGCCTTGTTTTTTCATGTCAATCTTGCACTTGATATAGGTGCCATAATCATGTACCCAATAATGGCGATAATTGCTCATCCCCATTCATTGCAACATATTGGACTGGGGTGCCAATCGCTGTTGAGTGGCGAAGGTGGTTGGACAAAAGTTTCACCATACTGAAGCAAGCTGTGGATTTCTACAAGGCGATATAAGGCGGGTTGCCTACAACAGCTGCAACTGAAAGTTAGGGGCCCAGCATCTTTTCGCCGCTGCTGCATCAGGCACCTCTGACGGGTAAGCATGCGGTGAGTTCCTGGGATGGAGGCGGTCATGAAAACTGAGGCTCCAACATCGATGTCGCCGAAGTCTCCCTGAAGTTCAATCGCTAGCTCAAGACCTCGACTGAAGGTTTCCAGCCCCTCGCTGGTGTTGAGATCCAGCTCAGCATCCTGAACAGCGGTCTTCAAAATGTCTGTCCATGAACAGCTAGTGTCATGATCGCGCACCTGCTCCGGCTTCAATTTCTTCAACAAGTCCTTCACCAATGGCAATTCCAGAAGCTTGGGCAACGCCTTTCTGAGGAGGTCTTGATCTCCCTGGAAGGCCTGGACATCTGGGGAACACTTCATGCAAGATGTGGTCCGAAGTGGCGCTGGACAGCTCCTTCACTTCATACTGACCAACTCCCCTGCCTCATCCCACAACTGCTTTGCTTTCAGGAAATCTGGTTTTTCCAAGAAAGACGATAGTTTCTTTCCAAGCTGGGGGCCGACGAGATCCAGCAAAGGGCGAAAGAAAACAAAGGTTGCCCCAATTTGGGCAACGGGGATCCCCAAATTGATGACCCCAACAAAAAGGGACCCTCCTTCAAGGCACAGGAAGATGATCGAAAACAATGCCTGAGGCAAGTTCTCGATGGCCAGCAATCTTTGCTTGGTTGGAGTTGTCTGCTTAAAAATCAGAAGCAACAGGGCATTCCATCCACTTTCACAGCAGGAAATGTCTGCTGCGACTTCAGGCTTGGGAAGGGCACCCAGTACTGGCAGATAGCACCCAGCCAACTCTGCCAGAGTGTCATCCCTTCGAATTAAGTAAATATGGATGGCTATCAGGTACAACCAACTCACTGCACCAATCATCTTCAGAACCAAGAACTGGGATTCGAAGCAGAAAAAACAGAAAATGGTGTCTTTAAGTGTATCAAAGGCGTCAGAAATGAACGGTGCCAGTGAAACGAAAGCTGCCTCTGCAAAGGCGGAAATGCCAAAGGTTCGTCCTTTGGGAAGCCACCTCACTGCAAAAATCGCTTGGATCACAACGCCGATGCTACCTGGAACCAGGGGGAGCAATGGGCTGAAAACATGGGAACTTAACTGAAAACCCCCGCCTGCTGCAAGCAGAAGCACATACATCTCCCAGTCCAAACCCGTGCTTTTGCTGAGCGTACCAGTTTGCAGCGACCATGTGCCAGTGGCTGTGCAGGAGATTAAGGTTGCTGCAAATGAGATTGCCACAAGAGTTCGCTGCAATTCAACGTCCATAGCATCGCCTTCTGATGATCGGCCCACGTTGACATCGCCTTCATCTCGCTCTCCACTTTGGGAACTCAATGGATTGTAGCTACTGCCCACGTAGGCTTTGATACCGCCCACACATGCTTTCATGCGCGGTCCCACCGTCATGATCACAGTACCTAAGATAATGGTCGTGAAGAAAATGACGAAGAACAGGGACGTGAAGAAGTGGAACCTCTCTTCAGACGCATGCGCCGTCATGTGCTGCAGGATGTCAGCCGTTGGTAATAGCTTTGGTTGATGCACTAGTGGTTCATGGAACTTCTGTCCACGAAACCATGCAACCGGGTCTGTAACAAAGCCAACGAGGTCCGGCAAATCCAATCCATGGACGGCCACACACAGTGTCAGGGTCATCATCTCTTTCAGGTACATGGTGTGCGGCCCAGGGAATCGCAGCGGAATCACCTCACTGACCGTGCTTGACCCGATAAGGATAAACCAATCACATGCTGATCGCTTGTTACATGGCCTCTTGATTCTCCCCACAGGTCTGTCTAGGCTTACAAGTGGATCAGTTTGATTCAACTTTTCCACCCGCTGCGAACGACCTGTCTTCCAAACGCGTCACTGTGTCCAACCATCCAGGGACGCCAAAAACAGCTCCCGATTCAATTTGGGATGACCCAAGTCTCCTAGTTCAACCCAACACAGCAAAGGCACGGCAAACAACCATGCGCACACTTTGCATAACTCGTGAGCACCTGGGTGAAACAGTGCAATGCTGTCCATCCGTGTGAAATAAACTATCCTGAGTGCTTTATCACATGGCGAGTTACCAAAACACCGTCCTATGTCACATGGAGCATAGGGAGCATCCGTGGTGTCATGCGGTGTCATGTGGTCAGCACATGTCACCAAAAGTGCTCTGACTGTCACTTAGTGACACTGTGAAGTCCCTGAAGACTTCGGAGCACCATCAGTTAAGCGCAACCCATGGCCAGCAGGGGGAACCAAAGCACAGCCGGATGTGTCTCTGCAACAAGCACTCGAGCACTCGAAAAACAATCAAACACAATTGAAAAGGTTAAAACATGTTAGCCTTAAATATTGTGGCGTTTCTTGTTTTAATAGTGGACCAAAAAAACAACATCTGAATATATCTGAATCTGAATTATGGCTCGTCTATGCACGCAGTGGTGGAATTCACCATGTCTATACGCACTGACACTTCCGTCCGCTACAACCTGCAAAGCCAACTTCAGCAACGGAGACCCCTCCACGTGCGCATCTTGACTTAATGAAAACGTGTTAAGGTCACCGTCACTTTCCTCGTCAATGGGTGCAATCTGTTTCCTTCGCCACCTGACCCCGCTGTTTCCTTCGACAGCTTTGAGCAGCTCTGAAGCTTCTCTCCATGGCTCCCGGCTTTCAGCAAATTCAAATGTGCTGCTGCTCGTTCAGAATCTTTTCCACATGGTCCTGGGCGCTGGCTCGTTCTGAACGATGATTAATAATCATCGATTGGGTCCAAGTGACTATCAATTCGATCAATTAGATTCGATTAGTTCAAGCTGATAAACTGAACCCCCGTGATGCGATCCAGATGAACCGTTGCCACAAACCACTCCCTGATCCGAGTCCTTCAGCACGGCACTGAGACTTTCAAGTCGAGACCTCGCACCAGCAGCTGCTGTGGAGACAATCTTGACTTGGAAGTTGTCTTGAATCTTGTAGATTCTGCTTGTTTGTACTGGTTCTTGACTTGAATCTTGTAGATTCTGCTGGTTTGTACTGTTGGATCTTGAGACTGCTGCGTCGTTGTCTCAATAGATGCACAATCCCGCGACAAGAGTTGAAATACTGGAGGCCGTCCACACAACCCTCCTCCTCCTTCAATCTAATCTTCTCCACCTGCTCTACCTTCTCCTCGTCCTTATTCTTCTCCTTCACCCTCTTCTGCTTCATCTTTGCCTTTCTTGTCCATTGTCTTCTTCTCCGTCTCCTTCCTCTTCTTCTCTTTCATAGATCTCCTTTAATTGTCGTATTTCGCCTGGTGAGCGAAAATAAAGGAATTAAGAAGATTCACCTTATCCCTTGGTGTTGTGAAATAACAGTTTCAATTCGCGAGCCACACTGCAAACGATGTCAGGGACACGACGCAATACACAAGGGACCCCTAGACACCCCTAGGGACCCCATTGCCTTGCCACACATCTGTGCCACAGCCCTGTCGCTTTGCACCTTTGGAGCCGGCACAGGCCGCCACACAGCGACATTTCCCCGGAGTAACCCTGGTGACAGTCCAAACATGTCCTAACTGGTGACAGTCCAAACATGTTTGGACATGTCCTAACTAACTGTCAACTAACGTTCAAAGTCATGGTAGTTGAAGCAGAGTCTTCAGGCCATACCATCACACTGTGAACCCATGAAGCTGTGTCTTCCTGAGAGTGTGGCGATGCCTCTGGAAGATTATGACAAGTGTGAATGAGTTGGATCTCCATCTGAGATCTTCACCGAGGATGTCACGAAGCAAACGCCATTGGATGTTCTGGAACTCAACAGGTCCTGCAAGGAGGTTTCGTGAAGCAAAAGTTCTTACACTAGCCTTCATTGGTTACAACCAGTTGGTTTCATCGCTGCGTTGTCGCCCAGTTGGTCCAGCTGGGTGTGTCAGCTATCGTATGATTTGGATCATCTGTCAGTGGTGCAGAATTTTGTTCACCAGTTGGTCGGTTGTCTTGAATATCAGCTGACCTATTCTGGCAAGCGACCAACAATGACTAGCATACCAACAATGGCTAGTCATGAAAGGGGAAGGCATTGGTCCTTAGATACGCCTTTGTGTTCCAAACAAATTGAACATTCTGAGAGCCAAACCACCCACCACTCATCGCACCCGCCAGCGGTACAGCCTTGGCCGGTGAGGTGTTGGTGTTCAGGGCACCGTTGAAGCCTTACTGATCGTTGAAGCTCAACGCACTCGGGGGGCGCGCGTTGAAGTTTGTCTCCAGCAGCGAGGCCAGCAAACCGCGGCTGCAATCTCAGCACAACAAGTTGAGCATGAAAACAAGATTGCAACATTTTACCAACATTTTCCCAACCCCAACTGCAAATGCATGAAAACAACCAAAAGATCTGGGTTGGGAAAAAAACATCAGAGACAACCAACACATCATTTTTGTAATCCGCAGTCTGTCATAAAGCCAACGCTGGCCTTGTGCATCTTCCCGGAAATGGCTGAAGGCCTCAAAGTCTTATGGTGCCATGACCACCCGTCGAATTCCACTGGACTGCACAGGCTGACAAATGGAATCAAATGGAGCATTCTCAACCGTTGTTCAGTCACATGACGTCCCTAGTTGACTTGTCTACTGCAACATATGAAGCATAGCCCTCGACACTTGGAGCCATACGAATATTTCAAAAAAGAACAAAATTCTTCGCAACATGTGCTGACCATGCTGGCTCCGTTCCATTATATTGGTAAGTTTGCTAAGGTAATGTTAGCCGCTACCGTGGTGCGGAACTTCCGTCTTACGGAGATTCAAAATCAACTCCCGATCAATCCATTACATCACCAATCCATTGCACAACCAATCCATTACATCACCAACCCATTAATTACCAATCCGTTACATCACCAATCCATTACATCACCACTCCGTTACATCACCACTCCGATCCATTACATCATCAATCCATTACATCACCACTGAATTACATCACCACTCAACTACATCACCACTCAGTTACATCACCACTCAGTTAAATCACCACTCGATATGTTGTGGTGTGGTGTGGTGCGTGGTCTGTTGGTGTGTGGTGAATCTTGACCGGTGTGGTGTGTGGTGTGTGGTGTGGTGTGGAGTGTGGAGTGTGGTGTGGTTTGTTGGTGTGGTGTGGTGTGGTGTGGCGTGGCGTGGTGTGGTGCGTGGTCTGTTGGTGTGTTGTGAATCTTGAGTGGTGTGGTGTGTGGTGTGTGGTGAGAGGTGTGCAGTTTGGTGAATCTTGAGTGGTGCGGTGTGTGGTGTGGCGTGGTGTGGTGTAGCTTGGTGGTGGTGTGTGGTGCGGTTTGTTGCTGTGGTTAGTTTGGTGGTGTGATCTGTTGGCGTGGTGTGGTTTGTTGGTGTGGTCTGTTGGTGTGGTGTGGTTTGTTGGTGTGGTCTCTTTGTGTGGTGTGGTCTGTTGGTGTGGTTGGTGTGGTGGTGTGGCCTCTGTTGGTGAGGTGTGGTGTGGTGTGGTCGATGGGGGGCGATGTGGTGACACCCTGTAGGCACAATTGTCTTCCCTATGGGCCTTTTTTTTCTGCTTGGAAACTTCCGCCGCCGCCTCATGCGGGTACTAGTTGTATGTTATGTATTTGTAGAGATCAATTATAATTATGATAAGTAGGGGTCTACGGCATTGGAACTTTGCTAAAAGGCTGTAGCCCTGGGTTTGCGGTCTGCGTCTGTCTACGTTGTCGTTTTCTTCGAGATTCTTCGAGATTCTTCGAACAGAGTCCCGAAAAGTTGATCTGGTCAGGCCTCGGAACTGATCGTTTTGGTTGGAGGGCAATCGCGTTTTCTACAATCTACAGTTGTAACTCCATCTTAGTTGCGCTTTTGAATGCAAACATTTAATTTGCCTAGAAATATTACAATATTTACAATCAACAAATCAATGTGCACACAAGCAGAAAATGAACAGAATCTCAGGCAAACGAGATTAGATGCACCCTATAGTGCGACATGTGCAAAGCGACAGCTGAACCCGTTTTCCTGGCAAAAGACTTGGGCCCAAATCTGGGCGGTGATTCTAAAGTGAAATCCGTGTCTTTAGATTGACCTTCATGAGTCTTCGACTGCATGGGCACCACTTTTCAATTAAAGACACGATCAAACGTTGGCAAGGTCTCCAACCATAGGTCTTCTTCATCTAAGTGCATTGCCATAGCTTCGTTGATCTTTTGGTCTTCCTTTTCCTTAAGCTTGCGGAGTCTTTGGGCTTTGCGAGCAGACACAAAGCTCTGATCAAAACGAATTGCCCATGTGCGACGATCCAGGTATAGTTGCATCACTCTAAATGCTTCTGTGGAGCATTTAGTCAAAGCATCTGCCAAATTGAAGTCTGAAGGTACCCACGTCGGAAAACAACGTGAGCTAGGTTTCGTGCCACGTTGGATGGCCATAGCTTCAATCCCAGTTTTCGCTGAAGACATTCCACAAAAAGCAGTTTCTGAAAGAGTAATTGCATCATATAGGCCCCTGGAATCTGTGATCAGCAGTGAGTCAATTTGTGAAGCGAGGTTGTCGGCTTGTCCTCGTCCAAAGTCGCTCACATACATGAGAGTCCACATAAGCCTGTTCTTCCAGCCACGATCTTCTGCTTCATAAAGTGCCTGGGTTTCCCAACCATTCGATCCTTTGGTTGGTCGTTCCAACTTCCATGATCTCCAATCAAGGAGGGACATCTCTGCCTGAGCTCCTGTCATGATTTCAGGAACAGACATAGCAGCGATGTAGCCACCAGTAGATCCACCATCAGGTCGGTTATGAGTACCTGACGCATCACCAAAATGAAGCATCACCATGTCATACCATTTCAGTGGTTCCTTTCTGTTGGAGTTGAATGCTGGAAAGATCAGATCTATCTGCGCAGTCTTCTTGATCTCCTTCAAGATCTTGTTGGCTTCTCGCAAATCGCCAACAGTAGCCTTGTTGGACTTTGAAGCTGCGATGCCCACTCGTGCTGAGTATTGTGGTGCAGTCTGAACTGCACGCCATTGACATTTCATGATGGCTCCACGGTATTGAGTCATTTCAACTGGTTGCAGTTCATCAGAATCTGAACGTTGCTTGTCGTTGGCAATCTCAATCAAATTGATGCTATTGCAAAAATCTTGTTGACTAAGATGTATTGCAAACGATTGCAATTGTCGAATTTCACAACCAGCAAAAGTGAACTTCCCTCTCTGCCATGGTGACCATTCATACATCTTTGCTATCTGACTTCTAATCTTCATCCACTCATCACTACCATGATTGTCACAAATGAGAAAATCATCAACGTGGGCCCCAACTCTGCCAATGACTGAACCATCGGCGCTGCTATGGAAAATCCACAAACATTTCTCACATGGATGTACTCGGCCTCCTAGACGACGTAGTTTATCATCCGCATCCAGCCAAAACATTCTTGGTGAGATAGTCAAACCGTAAAATGCCCCAATCACTTGAATTGCTGTGCCTCGTGGTACACCCAAAGCGTGTGCAACTTCATCCACAGCATACGTGTATAAGGGTTCACCTTCGAGTTTTCGATCTGACTGGAGAAATGCTGATTTCGCATCTGCTGATTCAGTTGTGTGTTGGTCAAGTGCTGAAGCTTGAAGCAAATGGTTTCGTGATGTTCTTGTCATCGTTGGTGCCGCTGTGACAAGTTTTCGTTGCCCTGTTCGTCCATCTCTTGCTGCTAAATCTGGATGTTTGAAGCCTAACAGGACTAGACGTGCCTTTGCCTTGTATTTTCCTTGTTCATCCAAAACTCCGTGTTTCTTCTTATCCTTGGTCTTACCATGCATGTCATGACAGGTAGTAGCTGAGGAAGAAGGTTTACCGGAGGAGGTAGTTGATGTTGAAGAGGAGGAAGTGTCAACCGTTGAAGGAATGAATTTCCATGTCAACACCCATCTCATCGGAATCAATCTATCTTTGATTGTTTGTTCATCGACATGTCCATGTACTGCTCGTAAGGCTTGTGATCGCAAGACTTCTGCTACTTCTCTTGCCATTGCTTCTTCAAACAACTTCTTTTCTTCAGGTTTGAGGTTTCTGAAGTTGATCTCCCTGTTTGGACTCATGATTGCAGTCTTGGTGTAGACGGTACCTTGTTGTAGAAAAAGGTCTAGATTCTCAATGTCAAAACCGATCTCACATACTTCATGTCCATGTTCGCATGCTAGAGCAAGATGATTAAGAAGAGCGTGTTCATCTCTTCGAGCAAAATGAAGATCTTCTCGAAGTCGTTCAAGTTCTTCCATACATCTGGCTTCTTTCTCTAGAGCATCGATCTTTTCAATGATCTGGCCATAGACCTCTTCAGAAATCTTCACATCGTTCTCCACCAAACTGACTTGTTCTGGTCCAGTGGTCCGAGCTCGTTTCTCAGGAGGTTGCGGTAGCTGCATGATTGGTGGGAGTCCTTCCTTTCGACGGTTCTCATTGACACTCACCAATTGCTGCCGCTGTTCTTTCCTCTGATCGACTGTCAAAGAAGGTTCCTGAGATCTTTCACGTGATCTTGAACGAGACCTGGATTCCCTTTCTCGCATCCGTTGAGTCCATTCATCTGACATCCGTCCAACTCCATCAAACCATTCATTGGGATGTTGTGCATGTACTACATCTGGATCTGGTTCAGGTGCTCCGGAAGGTCCAGGTTCATCTGGAAGTTGTGGTTCGTCCAAATCGAACTTGCCCTCCTTGGTCACATCTACGCAGCATGTGATTTGTTTGAGTTGATCCATCACCGGCCTGGTCAATTTGCTTCCCTTCTCCATGAGATCCCAAGAAACTTCAACTTCACTTGCCAGGCGAACTTGTTCGGGTGCTGCTCTCCACACTTGAGTTCCCATAATGATCCAAATGACGGAGCTAGTTCCACCAGGAAGAGTAGAAGGTTCGGTGAACACGACTCTGCCGGGTCCAACAAAACGTGCTTCTGGATTGTACTCTTCGTGTTTCTTGGTTTTGGTTCTGGCTTTCCATGTAGCTGATCTCCACACACAAACCCAATCTCCTGGAGCAAACTGTCGAACTGGTCGACTCACTGTGTTGGTCAACTTGCTCCAGTTGGTTTTCGCATGTTCTTGCCGCCAAAGTTCAGCAGCGCGTTCACGTGACTGTTGAACTTCCCAGAAATCACCCGGTGGTGTACCCATTTTGAGGTTGATGTCCAACGGGTCTTCATCTTCAATGCCACGATGTGGGTCAAAACCATATGCCCATTGTACTGGAGAAAAGCCATGCACCATGTAGTTGTTGTTGTGTGCAGTAGCCGCTATCAATCCCAGAAGTCGTGGTTGTACATGTGGATTATCAAACCGAAGTCGTTTCATAAGAGATTTGATTGTCTTCACTGCTGATTCGGTACCACCATGTAACCAATGAGCTTCACCAGGTATGACAGTGACACCAACACCGATCATCTGCGCAAAATGGACAAATTCCCCTTTCGCCAATGACGTTTGAGCATCCACCAAGACAAACAATGGCTTGGGCCGGTGAAGAAGCCATCCATGAGTGAATGCATCCACCAGTACTGAACCACCATCTGTACCCGTCTGGCTCAAAGAAGTCTGCTTTGTCATAGTCACTGAAACGAACCGCATGCAAAGGCATATGCAAAGAAGGTAGCGTGCTTTACACTTTTGTTGTGGAAAAACCAGCTCAAAAACATCAAGTCCAATGAGTTGCCATGGTTGAGGTTTAGTGCCCAAGGAGACACTTCGCACTTGTTGTTCACCTCGTTCTGCTGAAAGGCAGGCATCACAATGGAAATCACGAGCAAGTTGAACCACCCAATTTGGAAAGCGTTTGTCTCTGCAGAGTCTTGCCAATGCCTTGTTGCTGGGATGTCCACTGGCTCGGTGAACTTTGGTCAGCAGTTTCTTGACTGTCTCAACCGTCTCTTTCTTGATGTTTTCCAATTTGGTTTCATCTTCATCATTCGACTCACCCTGCATGAAGATGTCTTCCATCTGCGTCAAGGTCTGCAGCATGTGGTTCTCGACAAACTGTTTGTTAAAGCTTGCCCACTGACGTTTCCAGTGACGTGCAATCATCTCTGCAAGTCCACTGGGGTAGAAGGCGGTGTTTGCAACAGCTTTCGGTCCCATTCCCAGCATGCTGCCCTCTCGGTGTTTATGAGTTCCGTCACATCTTCGTTCACAGCGTTGTTTGAACTCTGGATCGTTGGTCAAGATCCACCAGCTTTTCTTGATGAGCTCTCCTTCAGGCGAGCGCATGTCAAAACAACAGCCATCGATGGTAACCCAAAAGATGCTACCAGGACAAAGTTTCTGCAATGTCTTGTAGAACTCCTTCATTTCCGAGAGGTTCCAACCAGCATGTGCTGATTTCGGCCATTCCCAATAGAAATGGACGGTGGGATCATCTTTGAGTGTGACTGTGATGACCTTGATGGCATTCTTTATCTGTCGTTTTCCTCTCTGTCTCTTTTTCCGCAAGCTTTCTTCTTGATAGGGGTCTCTTTGGTTCAAATTCTGAATGTTGCACCATTCTGTGCAACGAAGTGACCACCATAGTTTCCGGGGTTTGGTGACCTTGATCTCGGCCAACAAAATGTCGGACGTTGTCCTCAGTTTCAAGCATGCTGAAGTCAAAGCTGAATTCAAACTGCAGCAAAGCTCCCAGATGTAGAAGCTCTCCACAGTGCTCGCCAAGGTTTCCATCATGGTTTCCAAGGCAAAATTGTCTGCGGCTTCTTCGAGTCGCAGTTTCCATGTGGTACACTCATCCGAAGTCAAGTGCACCACGTTGGCATCCCATGATGCCTCCACCATTGGCTCCCCGATGGGAGCCGGGGTCATTACTTCTGGGTTGGCTCCACATTGGAGCCCTCTGCCACCACCTGGAAACCCTCCTTCTCGCTGTCGGACCCAATCTGATGGACATTCGGACGAGATGCCTTGGCAGGAGTCGACTGGTAGCCCTCTGTCTTGGACTTCGTTCCCTTGTTCTCCTCCGTCTCCGGTTTCATGGCATTCTTGATGTCCTTGCTTCGATGCATGGGCGTCTTGTTCAACAGAGCCTTCTCCTTGGCCACGATGTCGATCATTGACTTGACCTGGCGACTCGTGATGCTCTCCTCGTCCCAGCCGGCGGAACGAAGTCGAGTCAAAGCTTCGGTCACATTCATTGGGTTGTTGGTGCGTGTTGTCTCCGCTGGTGCTGAAATCTCCGGCGTGTACTGAAGACGAAAACCGCACCTCTGGCATTCGGTCCATTTGCCGTACCGATTGCCGCTCGACTGAGGAAGGTGACGATTGCGGCATGGCCAAGTGTCGGTAGCTGCTCGAGGATCTCGAGGATCTGGTCCGTGAGTCCTTGTAGTGTCGTACTGTGTAGACTTCTTCCCCTGGGCTTTGGCTGGAGACTTCTTGGGTGTCTCCTGGAGTGCTTCGCTGACTGCTGTCTTCACCATCTCTCCCAACTCCTTCTTGACCGCTTCGCTCATAGTTCCACTCGAGGCCATTGCACTGCTGGGAGGAAATGGGGATTGAGCTCGATGTGCTTGAGTTCTTGGAATGGCTGAGATGTGTCCACTGTTCATGAGTGACATGTAGATGTTGGCAAACTTGCATCTCATCATAGTGCATCTCATCATCCATCTGAACATGTTGAAGATCATATCCATCGAAGTTTCCTTCGTCATCGTCATCATCCATGAAATCATAGGCCAACTCCAGAACATTGAGTGACAAGAGGCTATCCTGAACTTCTTCCATGGGTTCTGCAAAATGAACATGCTTTCCACCGTGTGCTGCACTGCTGCTGCTCAAGGTCTCAAAGAAAACGTGTCTGCGAAAATCTAAAAGCATGTGCATCTTCTTTGTAGTTCGAAACGTGACACAGTTGCCCAGGATGATTCCTTTGGAAAGTTTGCTTGACAAAACTGCATCCATAGCCTTTAGTTCACGCATGCCAACCAGAACTGGAACATTGGGGGCTGGTAGTGCAAAAATCGAGATCTCCTTTGGAGGTATCTTAATACTCACACGAAAAAGAGCTTGACCCCATTTTCCATTGCCATAGCGGAACCAAGGTCGATCTCCTTGGTACACTGAAATCTGAGCATTTGGTTGGCTCTTGGAAATTGCTGCACACAATTGTGTGACAGCAGAACTACCACCGGCTGAAGCGGTTGCACCGGTGTCAATGATTGCTTCCCAGGGAGAAATGCGTTCTTTGTCGGCAGGAGGTTCACCTTCGGCTTCTTCAACAGGAAATATGTCATAATCCAGGTCCATGGCATTCAAAGCAAATGTGGAACCTGTGTTTCGACTAGGTTTGCCACCAAACTTGCCTGGACCTTTGCCGAAAGAAAAGCCCTTCGTCTTGCCGAACCCTTTGGAAAAACCCTTGTCCTTGCCCTTCATGTAGTTCGAAGACATGCCCTTGCCCTTGCCATACTTGCCAAAGTCCTTACCCTTCATGTAGGTGGAAGTATTACGTCCCTTTTGTTGTGGAGCGCCTCCCCAACCTCGATCGCGTGAGGCTGCTGCCACGGCTTTTCTTGCTTCTTGAAGATTTCTTTCGTTTTCTGCAAGCATGACCTGGGAATCATGGAAACTTCGCTCAGCCTCTTCCTTGGCCTGTGTCAAGGCCTTGAGTTCTTCAGTGGTGACTTCAGTCTCTTCTTCTTCTTTCTCCGGCCATTCAGGCCATTCTGAATTGGCCCACATGGTGTCTGAGTCGGACCACCACCATGTGCTCTGATCCCAATCGGACCATTCTTCATCACCACCACCTAAACCCTGGTAGTAGGCACCCTCGTCGTTCTGGTACGGGTTATTGGATTCCTCGCCCCATTCATAGTTGTTGCCATAGGAGCCATCCATCATGTAGTGTCCATGGTTACCCCGATATGGTTTTGGTGGAGTAGGATTATCCTCATACATGTTGGTGAGAGCGCTACGAATCTCCTGGTAGGTCAACTTGTTCCTAGTAGCTGCTTTGACCATGCGTTTGCCGTTTTCATCATGAGGAATGCATGTCTCTAACAACAACCATCCACGAATGACATCTAGGGCTGATAGTGGCATCAATCCTTTCTCCATGAGTCGTTGTAAGAGATCTTTTCCTTTTCCACCAGACCGGGCATCACCATCGATGGATGCTGACGAGGAAGCTCGGCCACGCGAGCGTCCACCCCCACCAGACGATGATTGTTCTTCACCTTCGGCTGGTGCTGCTTCATCACCTCGTGCTCGTTCATGTGGAACTGAATGAACTGACTCAGTCTCTTCTGCTGCGGCTCGTGCTGCAGTGGGATTACCGGGCTCATAGTAAATAGAAGCACCATCAACCATTCCTACAAATGCTTTCAGCTCATCAACGCTACAATCGTAGCTATCAAAGTCCAACTCTCGCTCCCTCAAGAGTCTTTGGAGTGCCTTCAACATCTCATCGTGGACTTTCTCTTCACGAACTATGTATTGACGAACTGTTTCATTTGGTTTACGGTGTAGCTTTCTGTAGTATGCTCCTATCCGATTGCCAGCTTCCGGAAGAGGTTCCTTGTTCAAGGGGGAGTTCTCCAAGAAACGAATGAGTCTTTCCACATCATCTTCTGTACGATAGTCATCTGGATCTAGCTTATACAGAAGTTGTACAAGGGATGCTGGTCCATGCTGAAGGTTTCTACGAATCAACCGTGCTGCCAAAAGAGGTCTTTCCTGGGGTCTCATCGATGAAAGGGTCCATTTGACTTCCACTAGGAAATGGTTCCAAGTCTCATGGCGTCCGTCCCACAAAGGAACGAGATTCTTGTCGTTCTTGTCTTCCATGGCCCCTGATCGTCTAAGCTCCGCTACCAATCAGGCAAACGAGATTAGATGCACCCTATAGTGCGACATGTGCAAAGCGACAGCTGAACCCGTTTTCCTGGCAAAAGACTTGGGCCCAAATCTGGGCGGTGATTCTAAAGTGAAATCCGTGTCTTTAGATTGACCTTCATGAGTCTTCGACTGCAGAATCCATGTGTTTGAGCACCCAGCAGGTGGATCACATTGGTCACATTGACCTCACCCGCAAGCCTGACAGGCTCATGGTGCCTCTCTGGTCATTAGGACTTTCATCCAAGAAGATGTTATAAAAGTTATAACATTTCCTAAGAATGCAGAAGAATCTGAGGGCAATGCAGTTGAAGCACATCGGTAACCCTTTCGGGCCCATCATGGACATACCCTACTCAAGCAATAGAATTAACACAAAGCTTCCGACTGAAAATTCTACTTATTCAAGCATGCCAAATCAACTAATCAAACATTAGCACCCTTACAGTATCGATTTGAAGCTTGGTGCCTTTGCTTCTTGTCACATATCCACTTGGAAGGGTTGTCGAGTAGGTATTCCCATCTATGCTGCCTGTGCCCTCATAGATCCCTACATTTCATCGCCATGACTCGCCACACAGTCGCTTCTCCAACATGGCCGGCCTGTGACCATCGACCGAGGTCTGGCTCAGACCCTTCAGCCATACCGGTGAGTCAACAAGCTGCCGATGCATAGTGAAGGCACTTTCATGGTCCAACAGAAAGACTGCGACATGGTCCAAGCTCGGATGACTTCCATCTGAGACTTTCAGATGAAGTGACTTTTCATGGCCTGCAATCATGGAGCTCACCCGGACCGACGTAAGGATTGTTGTCAGAAGGATGTGTTGAGACGGGAATCTCCTGAAACGGTGTTTTGCAGACATGACCTCGGAGTCCTGCAGATTGCATCAGCATGTCCTACAAGAGTGTTCAGCGGGATGAGAAACATGGAGTTAGAAGATGAAAGTTAGAATCTGATGAAAGAAGAGAAGTGAAAGGAGAAGAAAGAAGAGATGAAAGATGAAAAAAGAGGAAAGAAGAGGAGAGAAAGAGGAGAGAAAGAGGAGAGACATGGAGAGACTTCGAGGCAGAGACTTCGCCTACGCTTGGAGCCTTTGAAAATGTTTGCCCAGCGAGAGCTTGCCATTTCGCACAAGGGGAAAACGAACCGATTTGACCACGGAGCGGTGATGAAACTAAAACATACTAATCATATCTAATCATACTACATACTAACATAGTCTTCAACGTTAGATTTTCTTCTTGGTTTTAACTCATCTGATTCATTTTGATTCGACTTCGACTCTCAACGTTCACCGCCGACGACGTCTCCAAGGCCTCGCCCTCAGCGTGTGAAAATTCCAAGGTGTCGAATTCTGTCGCTTCGATGTGTTTTGACAAAGAAGGGTGTCTAAATTGAAAAAATGCGAGTTTTGTAACTTATGTGTTCATGTATTGAAAGCATAATGTTACTGTAAATAAGTTATGTATTCATACATCATGTCAAATTGCATGTCAGCCGCAATGAATTGCATGACTTTCTTTCGGTTTCCTTGTCAAATTGTCATCACTTTGGGGGTCCATTCATTTGTCACATGGAGGGTCCCGGGGTCATGCCTGGCAACATGGCTCCTGGAAGTACCATGTAGATCCATGGAGTGCTTCTGTACTGGCGCTTCTGTGGCAGCGTTTTTTGACGCTAGTTTGATAGGTAGCTTCAGCAATGCTATTCAGAACTATTCAACTATGCTGTGACCTTCCTTGTTTTTTCAACCTTGGCATCCTGCTTGCTGGCTAAATTTCTGAAGCCACTGTGAATACAACTTTGCGCAGCTGGAAATGCAAAAATCGATTTTACAGTGGGAGGCTCCACCACGCTCAGTCAGATGCAATAGCGGGCTTGGAAAAAATTCTGCCTGCACAGGTGTGAAGCCTAAAGCGGACACCAAAGGCATAGCAAAAGGAAGCTCAAGCGCACACACAAGCACCGCTCGTTGGGCAGCGAGATCCTTGAGGTCCTGCCTCGAAGCAGAAGTCCAAACTGAATTCAAAGATGGCTACCATGGCTACCATCACAACCACATTTCTAACATCTTCTAACATCTTCTAACTCATTACTACTGTACGTTGAGCAAACTGAGATGACAGCATCACCCTTAACTGCCAAAGGGAGAAACTGCCAACGTCAACTCTCAAGGCGGAGGCTTTGTGCCACAAAAAATGACAAGCATCCGGGAACACGGGCAAAGGTGACCGCATGCGACGAGCTGTGCAAAAACCCATGCGGTTGATGCCTTAGCAAGTGCCTTCAGCAATGCCACCCCATGCGGTTGCCACGGCCTCTGCACGCCCTGGCTGGACGAACCAAGGCAGCTCTGTTCCAAGACCATAGACTTTCCACCTCCTGCAGGGACTTTTTCGGTCGCAAACCTCCCCAGTTTCTCCGACCCTCCTCAGCCCAATGCTGACCATACTTCAACTCCATGGGTTGACTGGCCGCCTGGAGCTGAAAGAATGCAGATCCCAAGAAGTCCGACTTGGCCTCTTCTTCCATTGGAGGTCCGAGACATTCCGAGAACTCCTTGATCTGGTCGTCAAAGCGATTCTCCCCGATGAACCAGGGAAGACCTCCAAAGTCGTCATTACCATTATACGCAGTAGCGAGCATCTCATGCACAAAAGGCCAGGGTACAGATTTGATGTTCAAGCCGTGGACCCACCTGGCATAGAAGGCCTCCTTCAGTTTTTTGTGATGCGAGGAGTATACCCGACCAAGGAAGGATCCTGCACGACTGCTACCATGTCCTGAAAACCGTAGGTCCATGCACCGTTCCATCTTCCATCGATCGAAGGGCGTATGGCAAAAGACCAGGTAACTGTGAGTTTTACATGACTTGCTATGATCTTGGCTTGTTCCTCTGCTGCCAGCACCCCATCAAGGGCACTTAGGACAGCCTTCACGCGACACCAGGCACCTCGATCAGTGCAAATCGGGTCAAGGTCATAATTGTCTGGCTCGTTCATGAGAATCACTGTCGACACTGCGGGATGCCATCCTTCCCCAAGCTGAAAACCAAGCGTTTAAAGCCTGTGATAGCTGCAGTCTTCCAGGCTTCGAAGCAATCAAAGCTGTCACACATTGAAGGCTCGGTGCTATGAAATCTGGCATGACGTTGATTCGCAGTTCCTTTGCTCGATCCAGAAAGCCTTAGAGCCCTGGCTGTCCAGTCCAAGGGAGTGGTACAGCCGGACAGCATTGCCACCCAGAGACTTTATCAGCCCTAGGTCATTGCGGCCCAAAGGGCCATTGCAGAATAGGCTTCTTGCATCATATCCTCTGAGGGCAAGCCAACCATGTCGCAAGACATCATCTGTGGTGCATAGGGTGCAGTAACAATGCTGGCGCAAGGCAATGCACCATAGGCAATGGCCCGCATTGGTGACAAAGGCGGCATTCCAGGCGGTCCAACTGTAGAACTTCCAGATCCCAAGACATCTCCAACACCATGCGCATCGGTTGCATTGGTCATGTGAGCTGCGTTGGTGATGTTCTTGTTGGCAGTCACAGTGGTTGCATTGGTGGCATTGGTTGCTTCCGCCAAAGGAACGCTGGCCCCACGCAAGGCTTGTTGCGCCCTGCTTGTTGATAAAGCCAAGAAGAGAAGACAGGTTCGCAAGGACATGGTCATTGAACGCAGGTTCAGCTAGCGAGATTTCACTGTTGCAGTGCGTTGATTGAAAATTACCTCCGCGTCACAAGCCTTGCAAACTATGATGTGACCTTGCTGATTTCGTGTCAACCATGTTCTTGGACACAGCTTGAGCTATGAAGGATTGACGGGAATTCACTCACGACACCAGCCATGACTTATGACATCTACATTGCATATCCGGGTTTCTCTCGGTCAAGAAATTCGCAAGTTTCTCTTTTTGTCCAGATGTTTCCTGGTAGCTGGTAGCATTGGTCTGATGGCAATTGCCATGATGGACTCAATGGACTCAAAAAGTCGTCCCAATGATTCAGAGTTCCATAGAGTTCCTATTGTGTTCGGCGAGCTGAAGAGTCATTGAGTCCCCTGTGCCGATTGGCCAAAACTGGATTGGGATGGGATCAAATCTTGTGCAGTGGCACATGGGATTGGGATTCGAAGATGGCACGGTGCAAGTTGAGTCCTGAGAACTTCTGTTATTGCCCCCATCTAAAATCATCTACCTTCACCGTCACCATGATTCCCAGAACTTCTTCCCTTGAAGTTCTCGGAAAGCCTTCACTAAGAGTGCCTTTTCCAAACACAATCCTCCGGCGAGGCTGGATTCACAACGCCAGAGTGTGCGGAAAGGTCAAGAGACATCAAGAGACTCAACAGGATTCAAATTCAAAGCTGTTCAAACCTGTTGATTTTGCTATCCAAATCTATCCGAGGGATTTTGATTGCAGCAAGGCGATGCCGCGGTGGCGCTGTTTCCCAGCGCTAGCCTGCTCCGTCTTTGCACTAAACCAATTTTCCATGTTTGATGGAACAAAATGTTAAAATGTCCCTGTGCTAAACACATTTAGCGGACAAAACACGAAACACCGAGCTGAGCCGGGACGCTTTTGCTGCTCCCAACTCTTGACTTCTGACGGAGCAGAGCCAGCAGAGCTGATTCTCTGCAAAGGATTGTAGTGCCGCAAGAAAAGGCAGCTCATGTCTGACATCGGTTGCAACTGAGCTAAGTACTGTACTCAACACAAAAAAAACACATTTCGCATTTCAAGTCATGTCCTGTTCATTTCAAAAAACAACATTTCGATTTGAGCTGTTTTTGTTGCTGTACATGCGGCGCTTTTGAGATGAAAAGAACCTATAATACTATAATCTATAAAAGTCGCCACGGCTTCACGGCAAACGAATGGAGTTGCCATGAGATCTGCCCTTTCGCCATGTGAGATTTCCCAACCTCAGAGCACAAATGAAACCAAGCTTTGACAATGCCATCAATGCCATCCATGCCATCCTTCACCATTTTCACTGCATGCTGCCGTAAAACTTGCCATATACCTTCCTTGTTGCCTTGCCTTGCTGCCTTGCTATACCTTGCCATACCTTGCTCCTTAAAGCAGAGATGCCGCATGGCTTTCATTTCTTTGGTCGGCGGAGTGATGGCTTCCAGAGCCACCAGTTTGGCATCCTGAGCTGAAACTGATCGCTCCGGATGTGAAGACATGATCCCATGACACGTGACGACATGAAAACACCTCGCAAACCAGGCAATGCGGCAAGCATCCACAAGCATCTCCAAGTCCGAAACCACCAATTCCAAATCCATGGGCACAGCTGACACTCCAATGTGCGGACTGCAAACTCTCATACTTTTCTTGATCTCCTTGGCATGCCCTGAGTGAGCATGGGAGGTATGGGAGGTCCGCATCAATCTGTAAGCCGTTCGGAAAGTCTGGAAATGCTTCAGCTCGTGGGTGAAATCCGGAGTCGCATATTCTTCGAAGAACTCCGCCAACAAATTGGGACATTCTCTGGCCAACATGTGCCCAAAATCTCCAAACTCCTTGTGTTCGTAACGGCTGCCCGCGACTCTTGTCCAAGACTTGATCGCCTAAGGAACATCGGAACACACCTCACATTTCAAACCACTTCTGAAGTTGACTAACATGATCCAACTTATGATCTAAGTCATGACATGTATGTTGATTATGTTGCATGCATACATGATTGTACATGCGGGTGCACAAATCTCAGCTGAACGGCTTGCGCAGAGGTGATGACATCGTGGGTTCCTCGGAAGGTCGTGATGGGCGAATGGAGACGTTCGACTCGGTCCAAGCGGTAGCTGTCGTAGGCCAAGCAATCGGCCCTCACCGGGCCCACAATGCCTTGGAACGGTGAACCCTCGTCATCATCTCCATGGTTCATATTGCACAACATGACACAGTGAATCTCATGTGAAACATGAAACATGACATGAAACATGAATAAACATGACATATGCAAAACATGGACCAACATCAAAGGTCACAACGAGGCACTGTCGACAAGTTCGGGTTTCTCCAGCAGTTTCTCAAGTTCATGGCGTGCTGGTCCAGTGCCAGACGACGCCAACAGGAAGCGTTTCCAATCCTCTTGGGTCATGTCCTGGCAATCGATGTCCAATCCTAGATGCACCTCAGCCATGTGTTGAGCGTTCTCAGGAAGTGAAAAGCAAAGGAAAAAAGACAAAAACAGTTGAAATATGTTGAAAGAGTGATCCGCCCATGGAGCCGAACATCACTAAGAAACACAATGAACGAAACAAATCGAAGAAATGCTGACAATGGAAAATTGACACATTTTGACATAGGCTGAGTCATGAAAGGGAAGTTGAGTCACAAATAAAGGATATTAACAAAAATATGTATAAATAATTCCAATGAATGTTGTTAAATCTCTCTCTCTCTCTCCATCAATTTTGAAATATCTAACTTCAAACGGAGAGATGAATTCTGTCGAAGTTCCATGACTTGTTCTCCCATCCCTCGCTCTTTGGATGCTTCGGGAGGTCCAGCGTTGCCTCACCGACGTGCAAACATTGGTCCGGATGGGTTGCAATGATGGATATTCAGTTATCATGCTGCTTGGATTCTGCTTAACCCGCTAGCTAAGATGCTGGCGAGTGATGGTCAAGATAAAAGTTGACAAGCGAAAAAAAAGCCGATTTTTGAATATGAAAAGTTTCAGCTCAGTTGCCACTGGCAAAGAGTCCCAGCAAGTTGGTGGACGGTTCCTGTTGCCAAAGCCGAGCGAATTCGTAGGCAAGGATTGCTCCTAAGGAATCGCCCCAGGCATAGAAGCACCTCGTGACGCGAGCCGTGAACCTAGTCATACAGAGCCATACCTAGTCCCATAGCCCCGTCAAACGAAGACACAAAAAGATACAAACTATGTAACTATGACTTTAAAGACTTGAATTTTTAAAGGTCTTGAACTCATGACTCCTGAACTCATCTTATGTTTCTTTGTACTTTTGAGTGCGTTGTTGCATTGTTTGTACATTGAACTCCTTCTTTTGTACATTGGTAAGTAGGAGAGGGGAGCAGCGTGTAACAGGCAGAGCACGCGATTCAGCACACTGCACCCTTGGATCTCCCTATCCGCGTGCAATCCAATCATCTCAACTCAATCAAACATAATCATGTATAATCGATCAGTTCAACTCAACTCATCTCATCTCTTTTATGTAAACTCATTTCTTCTTATCTCTCCAACAAACAATAATCACAACTCCCAACTAAAAAACAGAAAATCTGCTGTACTTGCAGCAGCACTTGTACTTTCGAGCCCAAGCCATGACATCTTTTTTCAAAGTTTCCAGCAGCTCTTGGAAGTCGGTGACGACGTTTTCATCGGCACGGCAACCGCGCCCTGGAAGCTCCACGGCAAAGAGCTGTAGTCCACCGCAGCGCTCGGCCACCGCCTGGTACGTCGCAGCACTGGTCCCGGCAGCGCAGAAGATGAGCATCGGCAGACCGCGCTGCGGCGGCGACAAACGCACCACGCAACCCATGCCGCGGTCGCCGTCAGCGCCGTCACCACTCAGCTTTCCCAGCAAGGCTCGGACGGTGCAGTCCTCTGACATCAAGAAGACCAGGTCAGGACGTTGACCAAACTCGGCATTCACACGAGAACAGAGTTGCACAGCTGTAAGCGAATGACCACCATAAGCAACGAAAGGAGTCAAGACTCCAACCTGAACTTTCAAGACCTTCTCCCAAATCTCCACCATCTTCTTCTCATCTTCTGTTGCTGGTGGTTCATATTCATCGGCATGTGCTGAAACGGTCTTCAACACCTCTCCTGCATCGGGTAGAGCTGCGCGGTCAATTTTTCCAGCAGCGTTCTTGGGGAAAGACTCCATCGGAATGTAGACTGTTGGCCTCATGGCTGGTAGCAATGACGTGCCCGATGTCCATGCCTGAGAGGGCACGGTTTTCCCCTCGTTTTCCCCATGCTTTCCCAGCAAAATAAGACAAATAAGACCATTTGACATGACTAAATGATACTAAATGACCATACATTGAATGACTATAAAAAAAAGGTAATCACTATGTGTGTCATCTGCAACTATGACATTTGCACCCGCCTTCATGGCATCATTGCAAGCTTTGATGGGATCAAAGCGACACGCATCTTCCAAGTCTTGCGGCTGATTTTTGAAGCTGCTAAGGTCCTGCAGGGTCATTAGTTTCAGCAGCTCCAAAAAAAACCAATACCTCCCAACCTGGAAACTTGGAGAAAGTCATTAATTTGAAAATTAAGCTTAAGATTCAATCTGGAAAGTGCAAATAAACATTTTAAGATTCATATTCCATTAAAGAATATGCGGAAAAAAACAACATATTCTTAATTCTTAATAAATAAATACTATCTAAGAAATAAGAATTCTTCACTACAGTAAGTTCTTCTAAGATTTGATTCTGCAGCGACCCGCAGCTCCTCAGGCAGCTCCTCGGGGGCTGCCGTGGCAGGCGCCCCGCCCCG
>VSDK01008243.1:74516-100971 GCA_009767595.1 Symbiodinium kawagutii | reverse complement strand
CGTGGCAGCCGCCAGCCACGGTCCTTCGGCCACGTCTTCGCGCAGCAGAACGAAGCGCAGAAATCCCGGGGCCTCGTCCCAGATCACGCGCCTCAGAAAGGAAGTTCAAATATTTGGATCAAAATATGAATAAAATCTTTAGTATTACTATATTAGAAATATTTAGTAATAAAAGTATTTCTATATCTCGTCAAAGGCCAGTGCAACGGCCCAAGTCACAAGTGCATGGCAAGCGGCGCGGCCCTTTTCCCACACACTAAAGGAAATCAGCTCAGGGATCCTAAAAGGTCCCAACGAACAAAGCGGCAGCAGCGACCGTGGAGTGAGTGATCCAACCTGGCAGGAGCGAGTTGCACGAAATTGTCACTCGTCATTTTCTTTTTGGATCATCACAGTCCACGAGCTTCACCTCCGTCAGCTGGAGCCATGAGAGCAGCTTCTGGCGAAGGATGGCACTCATCTTCGTCAGGCCATCTGCATACATCTCTTCAGTAGGCACCCAGCGTGTCTGCTGCGGAGTCAAGCACTGCTGAATGGCACGGATGTTCACCAGCACCCTCTTCTCGGACACATTCGGGTTGATGGAGATGAGGGCGTCATAGAGGCTTTTGGCGTCTGTCGCGTGCAAGCGATCAAGACGACATCCAACCAAATGAGCGGGCTTGTTGTAAAAGAGCTCCGACAGCATGAGGTTCAGGTAGTCGGACCTGTCGCTCCCTTCGTCTGCAGCACAAGCTTCTGCTGCAAGCGTTGACCTGCACACCCTTGGGCTCCTCGAAGAACGCCAATCGAGGATCGCTGCCTTGGTCTTCTTGCTCACCGCTTCTGGGGATGTGACCATCACCAGAATTCCCAGCTGCGATGATGAATGAGCAGCATTTGCCCAACTGGCATCGGTGTAGGTCAGCAGGATGCTGGACTTATCCAAGGGGACGTCCTGGATCACCATGCCATACTCCGAAGTGTTCTTGGCGTAGTCCAACGTCTCTGCGAGGTTGCGAAGGTCATGGATCGTGGTCTGCTGTCCATGGTTGCACAGCGAAATGGCTGGGGAAACGTCCGGCCTGGATTGTGAACCAAGCCTTTGAAGACAGCCAGCTATGCTTCTGAACTCACGTTGCTCAGCTGCTGTGAGTTGTTCTTCTTGTTGAAGTCGACCTCGTGGGAGGTGGTAGCTGTCAACTGTCTCCAGGAACTTCTCCATCGTGATCTTCAGGATGAAGCGGCCTTGGTCATTCTTGACAAAGGTGAGCTCCTTGCCCTTGAAGGTGCGAGGCTGCCCTTCGACGAAATAGTCCTTTTCGCCCCAACGGAACTTGTCAAAGAGGCTGGAAGGATCGTGGTCTTCTCGATGAATGCCCAGGAAGGCATCCACATAGACCATCACAAGGCTGACCACTTCGTCCTTGTCGTTGACCAAGTAGTAGAGCATCCTATCGAAGTCGTGCTTCTTGTAGTTCAAAGTAGTGAGTCTTGCATCGACTTCTTGGATCCATTGGAAGGGGGCACTGGGCAGTCCATAGATGTTGCCAGCGACCTCGTAGAGCTCAGTCTTCCAGTAGGGGGTCATGGCGATCAGTGGGTCTGATGGCCTCCTCGATCAGGTACAAGGGAAGTTTGCGTCCTTGTTGTTGTCCCTGAAGGAAAGCTGTTTGCACGTCGCCAAACCAAGCACGCCAAAGGTGGTTGGTGCCGTTGAACTCGCGGTTCATCCCCGCCACTGCTATGAGGTATAAGATGTGCTCTGTTGCCCTTCCAGGAGTAGGTGAACTGCGGGTGATGTCAAACAGGTCTGGATCCTCGTGGCCTAAAGCCACTATTCGGCATTTGGCCTTCAGTTCACCTTGGTTGCGATTCTTATCGCGATAGGCGGCTCTGCTTCTCAAAATTCTTTTCCTCAAAGTCGGGTCACTCTTGACCTTGGCAATCTCCTCCTCGCTGAGTGGACGAATTGAGTTCCACTCTGACCATGAATTCGCCTCCTTCTCGATGGCAGCGAGGAACTTCTGCACATACGAAGGCGGCATCTTCCAGATTTCTCTCCAAGGCAATTCCCGGTCCATCTGCTTCAGCTCCTGTCGAGTCAAACGAGGTGCTTCTGGATCACGGGAGCTTGTAGGTGGAGCGGAAGATGTTGGCTTCGTGTCCTCATCTGAGTCAATGGTGGTATCGGTCTCGAAGCCATCCTTGTCGATGCCATCTAGGTCTTGTCGTCGTTGTTGAGTAGCTGCATAGACCTTGAAGTGGGCATCGCAGGGCTTACCATATCCAAGCTCAGGGGAACCATCATGTAGTGATGAACTCAAAGTGATGCCCCCATCATCGTTGAGGAAGGTGAACATGGAATCGAAGGTCCTCTTCTGTGGAAGGAGTGGGTCGGTGTCCATCGTTGCTTGCTGTGTTGACCCTGTAGCTCTTTCCGAGGGTTGCCTTTGTGAACCTGAGGAAGCTGAGATGGTTGCTCCACCTGGTTGATCTGGTGGCTGAGGTGGTGGATCTCCAGGCAAAGTGCCTGCTGTTTCAATCTCATGTGTGCTTGAATACACCGAAGTATCAGGTGTGGGATCCTGACTTGGTGTTGAATTGAATTCTGCTTGCTGTTGAGATTGCTCCTGTGTGCCCGGTTGTTGTGCTTGTTGTGGATAAGGTGTCTCGGGCTCATCAAGCAGTTGTTGCTGTTGCTGTTGCGCAACGGCTTCGGCAATCTCCACCGTCGGTTCTGGGGATTGATCTTCACCTGCTGTTGTTGCAGCAGGCTGGGCATCCGCACCATTACCTGTCGGTTGTGGTGAAACTTGCTGTTGCGCATCTGTGGATGCTGCTGCTGGTAGTTCAGGCACTGTTGTTTGTACCTTCCTAAGTACCGGTGGCAACGGCGATCTTGATCGACGTCTTGCTCTGGGTGTAGGTGGTAGTGGTGTTGCTGGTTGTGAATGTTGTCGTGTTGTAGATTTGGGTGGTGTACCAAATCGTTGGTAGATGTTGGTTTGCTTGTATGTGGGGCTTCGCATGTCAATGTTGGTAGTAGTGATGGCTTGTTGTTGTATTGCAGTAGATGGTAGTTGAGGTGGGTTGTCCTGTGGTAGTGATGAAGGTTGTGGATGTGATGATGTTGGTTGAAGCTGCGACGGTTGTGATGGTAAAGGTAGTGGTGGTGCAATGAGAGTTGGAGTGGAAATGGGTTGTTGTGATTGTAGTTGAAAATCATCTGCAAACGTCTCATCTGGCGCCGGTGGTCCTGTTTCATCTTCGAGGAGATGTTCAGAGAAGGACTTGCTGGCATCCTTCAGTGCTGCAATGTCTTCCTTGGATGGGTTCCACTGCTCATAGCCCATTGCTCCTCGAAGTTGTTCAGCTGAAACAAGGACCGTAGTGTTGCCTGTCCTCAACCATGCCAACTTCATTGGTGAGGTGGGGTCCCAACTCAGGAACTTGGCAATCGTCCAGGCTCCACGTTTGCGCTGACCCTTCTTGCTCCATCTCCAAAAGGCGCAAGTCTGGCCAGGCGACAAGTCCTGGTACTTGGTGTTCCTGGTTCGTCGCAGGATGGCGCGACGGAACTGCTGGCTCACATTCAGGTCGATGAGGTACTTCTGGGCCTCGGACCTGATGATCTCACCCTTTGCCATCAAGTTGTCCTCGGGATCCAAGGTTGATGGGCTGCTTGCCAATCCAACATTGTCGGCGAGGGCACCTCCAGGTAGTCGAGGAATGCGGCCGAAGACGGCCTGGAATGCAGTCCTTCCACGTGTAAACGTGGATGAGTTGATGGCGTGGAGTGCTGGTGCTAACAGCTGTTCAAGCTGTTCAGGTGTTGAAGCCCCAAACTGGTCGACCAGCTTTTCCAACACGCATCGCAGCACTGCATTGCGCCTCTCGACCATACCAATCATCCAATGGCTTTCTGCTGGGCATAGTTCACAGAGGATGCCCAAGCTTTCGATCTGGCGTTGACATTCTCCACGAAAAGCCGTGTCAGGGACCAGCAAGCCAGGATGATCTGGAAGGTTTCTGACGAGTTCCTCGTCTGGCACACAGCTGCTTGGTGGTAACCAGTGGCTTTGTCCACCAACCCAAGTATCGGAATGGCTTCAGCAGAGCAGTGAGGATCCTCACAAAGAAAATGTCCCCCTGCAGCTCATCGCCAAACTGACCTGCGATGAACTTGGGCATAGCAGCTGGCCTTGGTGCCTGCGGCGACTTCAATCGCTCACATGTTGAGCACTTCAAATGTTGAATTGCTGTCATCACGTTGGCCGGGGCACCTCCATAGTAGGCGACCATGCGCATCAGCTCTTGTTGTGAAGGATGTCCCAGGTTGAGGTGAAGTCTGGCGACGGTGCGTCTCACTTCCAAAGAAACACCATGGCCAGTGGGAAGGTTCGGAAAGGTGATGTCCGTAGGCAAGTCGGCCAACGGGATGTTCATGTTCTTGTTGTCGGCTGCTGGTGCAGGATCATCCACGATCCTCATCTTGCCGTACATGAAGACGGCAATCTGCACCGGCTTGTCGAATCGTTGTTTGGGCAGCTGAACTTCCTGCAGGTCGTCGACTTCCACTTCCCTGGCGCCGTCGACATACTGAAGGAGTGCAGCTCGATGGGTGATGTCCTCCTCGAAGACCAAGTTGTTGGGGATCCTGCGAGTGGATGGGGTGAAGGCACATTGGATACGGCATGCATCCATCCTCATCAAATCGCAGATCCTCTTGCCCAAGTCGCTTCCAGGTTGAATGTAGTAAGGCCTCTTGCTTGACCGCTCAAATTGGCGAGCGACCTGGTCCACCACAAAGTTCCAGCTGGTGAGATCGCCAACTGGTTGAGCAACTGCCATGACCTGGAAGTGTGCAAAGCGACTTGGCTCACGGAGTCGGATGGCCTTCTTGACATACTTCAGGATGAGGCGCACCAAAGAGTCTGGATACTCCTGACTCTTCTTCGTCATAGATCCTTGGATCGGTGTGCATAGTTGCTTGTCTTCCGGAGACAAACGTTGGCCCAGCACCTCGTCCAAGAAAGGAATGTTGCCAAGGAAGTTCATAGGTTTCAAGATCTTCTTGCCCTCCACGGATGCTCCAAAAGCACCAGTGTCCAAAGTGACCAGCCAGGTCTGAGGGAGGTTGAGGAGCTCGACAATCTCGGCCAGAACCCACAGTCGAGAACGTTGGGGGTTCTCGATCAGGAAGAAACGTCCCGACTTATACTGCATCAAGGCGAGCTCACATGCAAAGGCGACGAGCTCCTTCTCGTCGGCCCGAAGTTGTTGTAGAAGATCTCTTCGTTGGGAGTAGTTCAAGTTCTCATTGAACAGCGACCAAAGGCGGCAGTCCAAGCCCATGATCACTGCCCAGGGTTTGAATCTCTTGGTGGCTGCCACAACCTGTCGTCGAAGTTGAGGATCGTGTAGGTCTTGATCTTGACCATGAAGCCAATCAAGAGGTTGTAGTGCATTCAGTTGGTGATGCCGAGCTTTCAGAGTGAACTTGGCGGCACCTGCGAACAGCTCGAAGATGTCGATGTTCGGTGAAGGCCTCGAAGTCGTTGTAGGCAAAGCTTCATAGATCTGTTGCTCTGCTTCCATGGCCTCAATGGCCTTGTTCAACTCCCCTGTGATTCTACGACGCTGTCCCAGTCGTAGATGCTGTCCAAGTCCATGTCGTGCTCCGGCACCGGGATGTGATGCATGTTGTGGAGGACGTGTGCTGCGATGTCCTCGTTGACCGCCATCTGCTGAAGAGCGTGGAAGTTCTCCCGGATGTAGGCACCCATGTTCTGCTCCATGTCCTGGCGCATGACCCGCTGGTCCTCGGGTGATGATGTAGGGGCCAAGTCCTGGAACGCCATCTCCATGATGGAGTTCAGGATTCGTTGTTGTTCCGGGGGAAGCTGAGAGGTAGATGGGGTCGGATATGCTTTTGCTTTCGGCTTGGACTTGGCCTTGTACTTGGGTGTCGATGAAGCTGCCATCGTTGAGGACGCTGACGGCAATGGCAGCGACCGTGTAGAGGAGCTTGCTGACCCATGGAAGTCTTGCCACTTCTCGAGGCTTGCAATCCACTTCCATTTGTTGCCGCACTCCAGGCATTGGGCGAACCGTCCGTGGGCATTCCCGTACCTGCGAAACTCCAGGTGCGGACATTCGTCTGGCTTCCTCCGCACTGGCATAGTTGGCGGTATAGCTTCCTGCCACCAACTCCTCGGCATGATGCCCAAGCGCACTGCTCCGATCATGTACATGATGAAGGTGCGCTTGAAGTTCATCAGGGCCTCCATCAGCTTTCTCCATCGACACAACCATGGAGGAGGAGCGTTGAACATCTGGAGGTGAACGGAGTTGGTGATCACCAGCGAATTGAACCGAAGGCTTCGAAGACTTCGAAATGGAGGTGGATGTGAAAATGCAATTGGGATCAGGTGAATGCCATGTTGATGGATGTGAAAATGATTTCCATTCTGGTAGTGAATGTGGTTGGACATGTTGTGGAAACTGTGAAATGTCAATCACCAAATGTCCCGACACCACTTCGATCGGGAGGCTGACCTTGAGTCGCTGGCAGCGCAGGGTCTTCTTTGGCATGTCGATGATGGCCTGCAGTTCTTCCAACAGCTTGTGCGAACCAAGAAGAGGAATGGTGGCATCTAGAACTGCAGCTCCAAGTAGGAAAACACTTTGGTGGCCAAAACCGACTGGGATATATGCACGTGTCTGTGCTGTCAAAGGGGTTCCCTTGCCAAACTGAAAAACATCCTTGCACTGAACCATGTGGGATGTCAACTTGAACTGGTTGGTGATGAGCTCGTTGTGTTTGTTGAACCATTCTTCACCGCAACAATTCCGTTGACATCCAGAGTCCAAAATGAGCTTGCCAACAAAATCCGTGGGGGAGAAGGCTTGCACTTCATGAACTTGAAATTCAGGAATGCTGTGAACCATCCCGCAAGAAAACAGGTTGCCGTAGTCTTGGGGGTCGGACACTTGTACTCTGCCATGTTCATGATGCACCACTGTGAGAGCATGCGACTTTTGACTCGAAGGCTGGCTCGGCTTTTGCTGGAACTTGTTGTGGCCTTTCTCTCTGCAGGCCATGCAGTGGCTGTTGGCCTTCTTCCTGGTGATGTTGCCGGCTGGCTGCGAGGATGGTGGCTTCGAAGTATACTTTCTTCCCAAAGTCAGACCAGAGAGCTTCTTAGCCGTTACTGTAAGGACACGGCTCAGCTCATTGAAGTCCACATCTTCATCCTCCTGCAGCTCCTCATCGTCATCCTCGTCATCGTCTGGTGGTTCTCCATCTTGCTGTGACGCATCATCAGGCGCATCGTCATCATCTTCATCGGCTTCGTCGTTCTCCTCATTGGCCTCTGCGATGGACGTGTCATTGACTCCAGCGACAAAGACCTTGGCGGTGGAAGGCGCAGATCTCTTGGAGAATGGTGGCCTCGTTGAAGACGAAGAAGTCGATGAAGCCGTGGTGTTGTCCTTGCCCTTACCAGCTCCCTTCGAGAGGTGGATGGGTGGTGCTCCACGGAAATCGGGGTATTGGAGTACGAGGGCCTCTGCAATCAGCTCCAGGTCCAATCACTGGTGGGTCCCAACAAGGACCAGTCGTTGAGCTTCAGCACTGAGCCCAGACCTGTCCAACAGCCTGGACCCCAAAGCTTCTGAGTCGTAGGCCGACGTCATCTCGATGCCGACCGATCTCAGGTTCCTCAAGGCACGGCGGAAGCGGCTGATGTAGGTCCTCATCACTTCACCTTGGTACCGCTTCAGCATCTCGTACTCGTGGATGAATTTGCGCTTCTGGAAGATGGTTCGCTGCTCGAATGGCGTTTGAAGCTTCTGGAGGATCAGGTCAATTCCTCCAGGTTGATGCACTTCTGCAATGGAAAGGTGCTCCAGTTCTTGTTCAGCATCGCCTGAAAGTGATCCATACAGGATCAATGCTTGGTCGGCAGCACTGGCATATGGTGCCATTTGGATCTTCCAGATGTCCACTTTCTTCTTGTACTTGGCGAAAGCACGAAGGTCTGCGGAGTCGTACTTCCAGGTTGGGGGGCTAGGTTGCTGACCTGTCCTCCAACGGATCCCAGGCTCGGGACCTTTCTTCAGGTTCCAGTCCTCCTCAACCGCCTTGTCCTTGGGCTTGGAAGTCAGCTCCTCGGAAAGCGATGTCTGGGCAACTGGATCTGGAGGTCGAGCACTGTGATCGACGTGAGGAAGGTGTCCAGAAGGTTGCGCTCGTTCACCACCGGCGGTGCCAACTGCTCCATGCGGTGCCCGATCTTGTTCACGGGGTTCAGGATGTAGTCCAGGGGAATGCGAAATGCTGGGGTCAACACAGGGGTCATGTGTCATGACTTCGGACTCGGCCTGCTCACGTGCTCGTCCATGGTCAGGGGGTCCTTCATCACCACCATGTCTGAGTCGTCGTCGACGTCGTCGTCGTCGATGAGTCGAAGACGAGGATGGTGAGGCCTCCGGCTGTCCTGCATGGGGCATGTAGAGCCATGTCCCGTTGTCAGTCACTGTCCTCCTCGACTGACGCACGTCATAGAAGTCAGTCGATCCACACTCCAAGCATTCCCATCCGCCCATGATCATGACCAGCTCCACTGAGTCACACACAGCGCATCTCCAGTCAGACACTTCCTCCGCGGCATTGGGCTCATCGGCAAAGGTCTCCGGGGCTGCTGGATGTCCAGGGGCATGTCCATGGAGCGATGGTGACCAACCATCGGAACCAAAGAAGGAAGGGGCAAGCATACCCCACAGCAAAGGTCACCAGCAGCAACGCAGGCTCCGGTGCCAACTCGTCAAAGGCCAGTGCAACGGCCCAAGTCACAAGTGCATGGCAAGCGGCGCGGCCCTTTTCCCACACACTAAAGGAAATCAGCTCAGGGATCCTAAAAGGTCCCAACGAACCAAGCGGCAGCAGCGACCGTGGAGTGAGTGATCCAACCTGGCAGGAGCGAGTTGCACGAAATTGTCACTATACTAAGAATGTCTAAAAGATAAGAAAAAGAATGAATTAAGAAACTTATCAAAGGATTCAAACCAGCCAAAGCTTGAGAAAAATCAAAAGTCTCGCTTGATACTCACTAGCCTACTGCAAGCGCAGTGAGGAAAAGCCAAAATCATGCTTTGCTCAATCAAGCGCAGACAGGCAAAGGCTTGTGCCGACATATTATTTTCAGTTTGTTCCACTGAGAACAAGAAGGTTCAATACGGTTCAATAAAGGAAAGCAAATAAAGGAAACCAAATAAAGGAAACCAAAAGGAAAGCAACTAAAGCAAATAAAGCAAATAAAGCAAATAAAGGAAAACAAATACAGGAAATAAAGGAAATAAAGGAGAAAACATTAAATTGTCTGACTTCATTTCTCTGATTCACTGGGTCCATCCTGCTGGCAACTGCATGGTGAAGAGCATCTCAGGTTCCACGCCATGCTTGGCACTTTCCTCCACTGATCCCAAGTGAGCATCTGCAGGGTGAAGCAAACCTGGACCATGGCCACATCTCAGGTGGAGCAGGATAGCGCGGTCATAAAGTTGAAACCAAAAAATCAAAAATAAATAAAATATATATATATATGTCATAGATATATCATAATATGGCGATGACTGGGAATGACATTTTGCAATAAAAGGCAGTCATTGAACAGAATGCTCAATGGTAAATGAAGGTGTGATGCGACTGGCACAGCCAAAAATGGCCAGGATATAATTCATGGCGAGGATAATGATGATCCAGATTATTCAATAACGCGCATTCAAAGATTCATTATAGTCACTCTGAACACAGCGCTGATGAAAGTGAAAACGAAAGGAACCGTGATCGTAGCTACTAGCGGTCAACTCACAACAGATTTTCCACATTGACCGGAAGACCAGGTGAAATTTTTGGTGAGACGCTGTTGCTGTTGCTATTGCTGTTGCTGCTGCTCCTGCTGCCATTTAATTTGTGATCGTGATTTTTAATCAAAGGACATGGCTCATGCGATGTTGTCAAACGTACTAGTTGCTTGAAAGATTTCTGTGAATCTTTCCCAATCTACGACTCTTCATGTCTCATTTGAAACGTATCGCTACTTCTCTATCATCGGATCCGTATCCCGTGCTGCCGTTGCTTCTGATAACTTTTCAACAAATCACTTCATGTCCAATAGTTCAGCATAGTTGAGCCCAGTACCGATGGATATTCCAAAAGTGGAAGGGGATTGGTTCATCTGAAATTGTTGGTCAAAGTTCAAGACTCATCGGTTCATAGTACGCAGCGATGACATCGGTGGTCCAAAACTCGGGTGATGGTCATGGTTGCTACCCGCTGCCGTCCTAAGAGTTTGGTCACCTCCATGTAGTCCCATCCCATCGTAATTTCCATAGGTTTCTCTCCGATCCCAAGTGATCCCAGGTCTCATCTCCAAATGGTGACATGCGCAACACTCCAAGTATGAATAGCAGTAAAATAAACAAATTAAACACAATTTCTTCTTTCACATTTCTTCCCTTCTTCTTCTTCCTCCTTCCTTTCTCTCCCTTCTCTTCTTCTTCTTCTTCCCTTCATCTTCCCTTCCCCTCCTTCCTCTTCCCTTCTCCTCTCTTCTATATCTTCTCTATATCTTCTACTATTCTTCTACTTCTTCTCTTCTACATTCTCTTCTCCTCTCTTCTACTACATTCTACTTCTTCTTCTACTTCCTTCTCTGTTCTCTTCTACATTCTATACCTTCTCTTCTTCTACATTCTTCTACTTCTTCCTTTTCTACATTATTCTCTTCTCTCACTCTACTACTCTTCTTCTATATTCATCTTTCTCTCCCTTCCCTTCCTCTTCTTCTCTTCTTCACAACTTCCTTCCCCACCTGGGAGGCTCCGCAGCTCCATGTTGCGCTTCGCAGCGTCCTCCAACCACTGCAGGAGCCACGTGGCCGCGTAGGTCCGGGCGTTGGGCAACGACAGCACCACGCCGTCCACGTCGCTCTCAGCCTGGAAGAAGGAAGAGCTCAAGATATGAAAATCACAGATTTTCATATTCGTAAATATATATATATATATATTATGTAAATATTTGTTTATCTACCTCACTCTCATTTATCTATATTTTTTTAGTTTATGAAGTTTATGATTAAATTCGATATCACAACAAGAGTTTGCTTCTCTTCTGATTTCGCCTTGAGCAAATGATCTCGTACCCATCCTTCCAGCTTCTCGACCAACTGAGGGTCCACCAAGTCATTCACACCATCTCCGTCGCGGAGCTTCAGCTCTTGGCACAAAGATTTGTAGCAAACTCGTTGGAACTTCAGAGATCTCTCAGCCTCAGCACTGTTGTCATTTGTGTCACTTGCGTCCGTGCTCTCGGTGTCACTGGTGTCCTTCTTCAAGACCAACCACACATCGTACCGGAAGCGATTGAACTCGGAGTGCCACCAACCTCGTTTGATCCTCATCTCCACCTTTGCTAAACGGTTGTTGAACAACTGGCCATTGCGATCCAAGCGATGAAACAACTCATCATCAAAGTAGGACAGCTCCTCATTGACCACGGATTGCTTGGCAGCATTCAACACGGCCAGTGCTGTTGCATCTTGGCGCCGGAGGGCATGGTAGGTTTCAACATGAGCTCTGAAAGATAGCACGTGGCGCTTACTTTGGATGTCGCCATAGATGACGACGCCACCATCTCGCGTTGCATCTGCCGAAAGCTGCAAGCACTTCAACAAGTAGTTGGCGCTGGGAAAGTACATCGTCACACCGTTGCACAGCACAACGTCCTGGCAGAGGACTCACAAAACAATCCATACTACACTTGACTTGCTTTCAGAATCGTGGTCAGTAAAAGTACAACAAAGCTCTGAAAACCGTAAGGAATAAGGAAGGCCTTGAAATGAAAGACATTGAATATTGATATCAAAAAATTATCAATATAATATATATATATATTATATACATATGTACTATACTAATATAATATAGATGAAAGGTCTCTTTCTGCCGAGTTTCATTCTCCCTTTCTTGGCAAACGTCGAAGATTTCATGTGCAGCCAAGGACTTGGTATCCACTCGGAGGTGCTGATACTGCGGTAACTTCCTCAGCTCCTGCACCGTATCCAGGGCCCTCGTGGAGATATCGGTGCCGATGTAGCGACCGCTGCTTCCCAGCAACGGAGCCAGGCGGAACAGCAGCATGCCGTTGCCGCAGCCAAGCTCCGTGATGGTGCCACGGTCACTGAAAAGCTCCTGGTGAGCAGACACCTCAGGGTGAGCACCTTTCAAGATGATTAAATTGATGCAATATGCTGTTTTTTTCCTTGCGAAAAGACTCGCTTTTTCTCAAGAATCAAAACTTTTCACCTTTTGAACTGTTGAAACGCCTGTTCACAGCTCCATTCGACCCACTCTTTGATCACCGGTTCAATGTGAGGACGTTTTGAGTAGGTGTCCGTGTAGCCACTCCAATTCAAAGTTGGATCCTGATTGGAGACGCTGTGATCTGTCTCCTTGTACATCTCATCATAGACAGCTCCCCAATTGTTCACATTCATCTCTTCATCTGGAGCATCATCCACGTGAACAGACCAATCAGCTGCGCTCTTCGTAACCACATATGCAGCCAGGGCCTTCCCGAAGGGACCATCAAAGGCCTCAGCAGCGCGACATCACAAGGAACTCTGTTAACAATTTGTAACTCACTTTTTCATCACTTGAGCATTCAAATGTATTAAGGAAATGCCGATTCCGAAGATGCATCTTTGGACGTCTCAGAAGCATCCCATGGCATCCAGCAATGCCTTGGCCTCCAAGGCACTGTGACCAAGGCATCCGCCACGACAGGGTGCGATTTCAGCACCGCAGAAACTTCTTCGCATTCGATGCGAACGCCCGAAATCTTCACCTGCCACGAGAGTCTCCCCGTTACAAAGCGCCAAAGAACATGCAGCAAGTTCTAACCCGGAAAACAGCTCAGCACCTGGAAGTCGTTGCGGCCCATGTAGTGGAAGGTGCCTCCTTCCACTTTGCACAAATCACCTGCTACCACTGCGATTGCTTGGGTGGGCCGTCTACAACATGTCTGAGGATGAATGGTAGGTGGCGATACCAAACAATCATCCAAACATCAAAACATCAGCTGCAGTCCCACTACAATTCCATGTTTGGAACCTGACCAGGCTAATGTGCTCTAAGGATGTCTAAGGATCATAGTTGTGTATGATCTTTAGCAGTTCTAAGCGATAATTAGGATGTCTTCCGGCCCAACCTGTCTTGTAGAGGGTATAAGGTGCACTTGACGCTCTGGGGCATAACTTTGGGAAGTTGAAAAATGCCATGTTGGTCTTCTCGGCATTTTTCATATATCCCGTTGCCAAGCAATCTCCACCAATGAAGAGTTCACCAATCGTCCCGGGTTTTGCTGGAACTAAGTTTTCCTCCGTGATTGGCACGTTGCTGTAGCTGCTGGGATCGAAGACGCAAAAGGTCACGTAATCGAAGGGCCTTCCAATCGGCACCACTGTCCCCAATTGCGCTGCGTTGTCTTTGGTCACCTTGAAGTGAGAGACGCCAACACTGGCCTCCGTTGGTCCGTAGAGGTTGTGTACCTGCAGAGTTTTCAGAGCTATGTAGACAATTGTCAAAACACCTTCATGGCAAGAAAGGAGTTTGGCATGTTGAAAATGCTTCAGCGCACATGACTTCATACACATGAAACATCAATTCGAACAAGCACGTGGTCCTTTGATGTCCTTTGACCTTGTTTGACCTATCTCCTCTCCATTCCTGCCCTACCATGTTCCCTTCACTCCTTCATCATTCTTCCATCTATTCGTTTCCCAGCCTTTTTTAATTCAATCTCTCCCTTCTCTCAGCTTCCCTCATCTTCTCTCCTTTCCTTATCATTATTGTTCCATATCTAATCAAATCCTTCCCACACCTTCTTCCTTCATTCCTTCATTCCTTCAGATCTTCTTACCCTTCTTCCTTTCACTCCTTAGCAAGGGATTCCCAGCATTGCTTTATTTCTCTCACATTCAGGTATTTGTTTCTGAACTAATGATCTGTTAATCTTATCATATTATCATTCATGCCTCAGATATTATCGTTTCTTGCTATTTCTTCTTGCCTCAAGGTCCGGAATGATCTGAAAGAGCTGCTTGCAAGTTGAAGTCATCAGCGCTTCACCGATCGTCAGGACGCGCTTCAATGATTTCTGCACCTGTGCGTCAAAAACATGTGCAGAAATGAACAGAAGTTAAACTTATATAATAACATAATGTATATAGTATTATATAATACAGGCACACTCAATCAATGTACCGAATGAGACACTGAAAAAAATGCTTAATTACAACGTGAACATATTTTGGATGCAAAGCAGCTATGTGCACGTCCAAACTTCACGAACTGCAGGGCATTTAATTTTGAGTGCCCATCTTCAAGCACAACTATGAGAGCTGCTATGGCTTGGTATGGGTTTGTGCAATGTGGTTGTCATATTTGGCATGTATCAAGTCTGAAATTCTTGGAGCTCGTCCTTCTGTTTACTGGAGCGCAGCTCTTTCCAATGGAATCCGGGTCCTTTCCCGATTTCTTGAAACGGATCCATTTACATGTTCTTGAAATTTCTGGGACGGAAGCACATTGGAGCATAAGGCTAAGGCATGTCTGGCAGTACCCAATGACAAGCTTACGCATCGATGCTGCTACGGTCTTCAGCGCGGCCTCATTGGCTTCTTCTGGATTTCGTTCCAAGTAATTCACAAATTCCACCAGCAACGTCGGGACGAAACAAGCGCAGTTCACACCTCTGGCGATTGCCTCGACGATGGCGCCAGCATCTTTGTGAGCACCTGGGCTTGCGGCTCCGGCTGGTTGGAATTCACCAGCTTCCACATTGTTTCAGCGTATTTCAGCGTCCAGGGGGTTTGCCCGAAAGGAAGTCTCACACGAAAACCCACATCTTACAGCAACTTTCGGGTGCCTAAAGGGACTACAAGCGGCTGGAATTGAAGCCAACGACGCCTTAGGCACGGCAACTGTCGAGTGCCTAAGAGTTGTTCCGGAATGACACGGTATCAGGGCTTGGCAGCAGAAGCCACCAGTGACTTACACGAAACATTTGATGCCATGCTGCTGGACGAGCATCCAGGTCGTATGTTGCAAGATGGCAATTTGTTGAAGGAAAGAATGATACTTCATGCGCAGGAAGGGTTCCAGATTACACATGGGATCCCACATGCTTTCACACCGCACATACAAAATATCTGACTTATCTAACTTGGTCGGATCTTCCTGGCATTTACCATCTCAATCGTTGCCTATTTCATCCTGTTTTTATGCAAGTGGAACGTTGCTAAGGCACCAGGATCGGCAATCTGCAAAGTTCCCCCTGCGCAGAAAGCAGTGAAGAGGTCTTGAATGCTCACATCGAACACATAGGGCGTCTTGAGGAGGAAGGTCATATTCTCATCCAAGGAGCAATTCTTCACAACTGCCTGAGCATATAATGCACTGCCTCGGTGAGGCACCATGCAACCCTTTGGCACTCCAGTCGAACCTGAAGTGAAAAGCACATATGCCGTCGCACTGTCAGGTACATCTGGTAATACATTGGCAGAAGCTGTTGGACAATCATCTGAAGCGTTGCAAACAAGTCCATCTGTTCGAACAGTGAGGATTGTGCGAGGATTCTGATGAAGAACCGGCTGCGGCAGCTGCTCGGCTGGAACCAGGATGTGTTTGATGTCAGCTGTTTCCATCATGGTTTGTGCACGACTTGCTGGGAAATCTGGTTCGATGGGGGTGTATGCTTTGCCGGCACGAAGAACTCCCAAGAGCGAAATCACCAAACCAATGGAGCGATCTGCCACCAAAGCAATCACTGCGTCATCCAACAACACCAAATGACTGGCACAGCGGTCCACGGCTTTCCACACCTTTTCATACGTCATCTGTAGGTCACCATGCTGAAGACACACGTGGTGAGGACGCCTCTGTGCACTTGATTCCAACAGACCGTGGAGAGTCGGCATTTCGAGGCTTTTGGCGATTCAAAATTTTCAACAAAAGAACTTGAGCTTCAAATGGCTGCAAGAGGCAAGATGCTCAAAGAGATTAGGCTGCACATCCTCTGCTTTGGGGAAAAATGTTGAAATATTATGCAGAAAAATGTAGAAACATGGGGGGAAGCACGGAAATTGGTCAGGCATTTCGTACCTTTTTCGCCATACTGCACAGGTCAGGCATCAGAATTTAATGCGAGAAGCTCTTTAAAAGCGGGGCCGAACGAAGATAACTTCAGCTCGGCCCGATCCAAAGTGGCCACCCAAGCAGCTTCTTCATGTCTCCAAAACTCTGCCAAGAATGAATCTGCAGGATAAGGTGTCTTAAAATCTTTGAGGTATGTACTCAGGAAGAAACGCCATTCTCGAAGCAAACTTGCCCTGTCACTTTCCGAAAGTGCTGCAAGTTCAGCTTTAGATCTTTCTGAAAGTTCAAAAGCCTGATATTTCTCCGACAAGCTTTCCAGCGGATTTGCCGTGGCATCCTCGAGACATTCGATGGCTCCACACACCTGAGATCAAATCGATGCATCTTTTCATCACACTTTCTTAGCAAACTTCATCTCTTCAAAGATCAAACTTTAGTTTCGGCAAAAGAATGAATAGTTTACAATAGTTTACAGTTTGAAACACTTTCTGTTTTTTTTGATTTGACCCGACCCCTACCTGTGAGATTTGGACCGCGTCCAACGCTTCGGGAAGGTCTGTCACCGGAACTTGCCTTGG
The DNA here is from genome assembly GCA_009767595.1 of Symbiodinium kawagutii. Taxonomy (NCBI): domain Eukaryota; class Dinophyceae; order Suessiales; family Symbiodiniaceae; genus Symbiodinium; species Symbiodinium kawagutii. The sequence goes on along the minus strand of VSDK01008243.1, from coordinate 84,190 downwards.
ACCAACACTCCCAATGCAAAGTGTAACACTTCGAAGCAGAACACGGAGCTTCCAAAGCCGTGCCAGACTTACAAATCAACGAAACCACCACGTGCACAGCACACAACAAACGTATGCATTGTCTTCTTATTGGGTGTTCTTCCAGGTTTCACTGAAAGCACAGCTGTGCAAACTTGGTGCATTTTGGTTCGCGCAAACTCTGCTGCAGTGATCGTTGCGTCCGTGGGCGCAACACGAAGCCAGACCTGAGAGATGCAGTGCAAAACCAAGAACAAGGCCTAGCAGGCAACTGGATGCAGCTGGCACCTCCATCTGCAACAGCAACTGCAAACATTGGTCCTACACAGCGCGGAACGAAATTCAATTTCAACACATCAAAAAGTCATTCTAAAATGGAATTGCAGACTTTAACAGGACACACGGAAAGCCATAGTTAGAAAGGAACACTTTCCACTTGTTGAAACTTGTGTTTTCAGTACGTGGAAGTTACTGTTTGACGCTGCTTGTAGTTGATGTCCTGCTGCTGCGCACTGGGCAGCAGTCTCAGAAGCAGCTCTTTTCCAGCCTGAAAAACAGCTGACAAAGGTCAGCTTCGCTAAGCTTGGTATCAATAACCAATGCTGACCCAATGTTGACCCAATGACTAATGAGCATGATAAGAAATGATTAGATATGATTTGAATGGTTGACAAACTGGCTGCCAAAGTTACATAGAGTTACAGTTACTGTGTTGGCCGATGAATACCTCTTAATCCTAGAGGTACAAGTAAGCGTTCTTGAAACTGTTTCAAAGGCTCAACTATGATTTACACTCCGAATCAATGCGAGAGAAACTGTCAGCATTCTTTGCACAGAACAACGATGTCAAGGATTCACTGACTCACGTAGACAAGTTGCACAAAAACAAAGGAATTGAACGGAAACAAAATGTTTGAGATAAGTAAGGCATTGGTGTTAGCAAAAATCCACTTCTGTGTGTTTGTCAGCGTGACAAAGCTCAGATGATGCGTCTGCATATAATACTCTATGCAGTGTGATGCACGCGCCTCAGGCAAATCAATCTGAAAGCGTGGGCGCGTAGCCAAACGGCCTCTGGAAACATGGCATTGGTCATTGTGGGGGTTTGTGACGCACCAAGGCACCTTCTGAACTTACACATCCGAAGGGCACCCCTTCTGTGGCACACCTCGCCTTCATCGCGAAAGTGATACATGTTGATTTTATTCGGGTGTATCGGTCGAACACCCGAAAAGACTTGCCGCGCACGGCTGGCCGCCAGAGCCCAATCAAACTTTTCTGGCCTTGGAAATTCGACAAGTGTTGAATGTCTTCTGAACGATCTTGAATAATAATTGATTCCTTTGACTCGCACTGAACAATGTGACCAAAAAGAAACGTTCTGCTTCTGACTCAGAAAAATGATGAAAAGCCATGCATTTTCAGCAACTGGGGGTCTGGCTGCATGTGCTGCGCAGCTTCTTTGGCCCAAAGATCCAGTGAACCTGTCAGGGGTGAGAGCGGATCCTTACATAATGTGTGTCCAACGTGGTACATGGCTCTGTGAAGTTTCACTCCCCGTGAGGTGCAAAGCACAGCTGCTGCAAAGACTCGGCCTGGCTGATAGGCAAAGAAGTATGGGCGCAATGCATCTGCCAGGCAACAAGGTTCTGCGATCGCATCGTGCATTTCAGCAGCTTCAGCGGCAAGATCCAGCAAGCGATTGTGCTGCTCCAACAGCCATCGCAACAAAGTCAAGGATTGAAGAGACATGGGACTATCCGGGCGCTCACTGCGCAGCCACCAGAGGATGGGAACTGCCTCTGGCTCGTCAGCGATCAAAGGTATCTGGATGTCTTGGCATTCGAAGTGACGAATTTGTGGCGCCACGATGTTCCAAGCTTTTTGAGCCGCTCTGAACAAGGTCCACGCGAATGGCTGACTATCCACGCAAATCCTGAGCTCGAACAGCAAAGAAGGGCGGCTCTTCTGGGAAACTGCTTCAGGTGTTTGCAGGAGTGGAATCATTGCTCAGTTCATTGCTCATCATTCCTCATCGTGTCCTTCTTTGTCTTGGCTACATCATGCTACATCCATATTCCACTGCCATGCCCAGGCACAAGTCAAACGCATCTGCCACACTGAGGTCAGCTGCTTGTGGCAAGGTCAAGCGTTGGCCCAAACGGCGGATCAGAAACTCTTGGAACCTCAAAGGAATGGAACATTTAGAAGCTTCGAAGATCTGTGTCTTCTCTATTAAAAGCGACTAAATGGCACCACACTGACTAAATGAAGCGACTTTTCTTCTCCTCGATGGCTTCAGTTGATGCTAGAAATAAGGGACCCTTCATTACAGTGGCAGGGATGATGTCTTCGACATGAAGAGATCACTGCGATCTTCCCTCCCCGTTCAACCAAGAAACTCGGCAATTGGCTGCAACTGTGAGGCCCAGAAAAGCGCATCTTCCTGCCCTCTGTCCATGATCTTGTTCAGCAAAGCGTATTTCCTCACCGAGTTGGACATCAACTCCAGACAAATACTTCAAAAAAGAGCTTCGTGTGTGTGTCAGGGGGGCGAGTTTGGCTTTCATCAGGCTGATGGATGTCCATGTTGAACAAACAGGGTTGAAACTCTCATAGGCATTCCAAATGTCACCGATAACATCTTGAACACTGTCACACAGCGCAGTGCTAAGACAAGCAGCTGAATCAAATCTGGATCCGACCGAAGCTCTTCTTGCATGTGCAAACTTCCAACCGGCGCCCATCGTTGCAAAAGCAATGGACACATCGTCTGCCGTTCTCGTGACAGAAGATTGCTGATATTCTGGCGCTCCTCTCGGGCAATCCCATGCTGATGGGATGTATCTATGATTTATCTATGCCATCCTATACCATTCTATGCCTCTAAACGCCTCCATCTTGGCATGTTCTAAACGCCTCCATCTTGGCATGTATCAGTCAGCGTGAGGGGGTATGCCTAGGCCTAGGTGCAATCAGATCTTGAAATGCCGCCGTGCCTCCAACTCATCCCGGAGTTTCTGTTCTTCTGGAGTGCTGCCGCGTGTCACTCTCAGAACAGAAGTTCTTGCATTGCGCACATGTCGAGACCATTCCCTCTCCACATCATCTCGGGTACCAGAAAATTGCAGGCAATAGCCTCGCTCAACCACCAAATGCATCCTCAGTGAAACAGTTTGCATGGCTGCATCTTGATGTTGGTGCTCCCTTGTGATGCTTTTCAGGCACTCAAAACGACTGAATCTTACTCGCTGGATGTCCATTCTGCTAGCATCCAAATCTAACCCTGTGTGTTGGAATATAGCTATAGAATGCTATAATATAACTAGATTAGTAACTATAGATGGGAGATGATGGGAGTTAGATGCCATAACCCCTGTGTGGAACTAAGATGTTGCCTCGCCATGGAACTGCTCTGAGAGCTCCTCGGAGCTGCATCGGCGCAAGCTGCGCAGCACCTGCCAATCCTTCGCCATGCGCTGCAGCAGTTCCCACGAAGACCTGAGATACATCAGATTACAATTCTATCTATAGATATAATAGATAAAAGCAATATAATGAATATAGGAAGAGAAAATACAAGAAAGGAGAAAGTATGTAAGAAGAGAGAAAGAAGAATCCATAGATCTAAGACAACTCTCAGCTCAACAAGAAAAAGAAGAAAGATCAACTCAAGCGCTATCCATGAGAGCGGTGAAGAAGAGAAATCCAAAACGAAAAATAAAAGAGAAAAACAAATAAGAAAAGGAGAAAAATAAACATCAAATCTTAAGAGAGAAAAAGAAAAACTAAGCAGCCGACAGTATAATTTTGATTAGAAAACAAAAGTAAAAGACAAGAGAACACAAGAGAACCAGGGTTCCAGAAAGAGGACAAAGAAGGGAGAATAGAGAATACAGCAGGACAAGAATTCTACAAAGAGGACAGAGAATACAAGGGGGCAAGGGTTAAAGGACAGGAAATAGATACCAGAGAATACAAAAGGACTAAAATAGAGAATGGAGAATACAAGAGGATAAGAGTTGCAGAACAAGGACAATGAATAGAGAATACAAGAGGCCAAGAGTTCAAGGTCCATATTTTGCTTTTCGAGTTGCATTCATTTGCATTGGATGTAAATTTGCGGCTACATCGTTCTATGCTGTACCTTCTGAAAAAATGTGCCACGCATGGCAGTCATAGAAACACGAAGTTGTCAGCCGCCTTTGTCGATATCAACATTTGGTTTGCAGGTGACGCACAGTGCACACCATATATCCACAATGTCATGCATGAGTATCACATGCATATCAGCTATAGCTGTAGATGAATGGTTCCCCAAACAGTGTGTGCACTATAGGGGTTCTTATGGTAGTAGAAAAGCTCCTGGTGTAGATCCAGGTGTTCTCCGGTGGGCGCGGCTAATTCGTGTACCCTTTCGTCAAAAACGTTCCCTCATCTTCCGTTTTCGACAGAAGCCTCGCACGAAACGTGGTTACGCGGCACCTCTCTTCCGGAGCTGCATTCTCGCCTGCGTGCCGTGTCCATTTTTTGATCAATGTGCATTTTACGTGGCAGGTGCAAGGGAAAGCTCACTCTTGTCCCTCTTGGGCATTAGGAATCTGTGGCAGGTGCAAGGAATTCGCCATGTTTCACAAAACGTGTAACTGTCGTCGATTTTGCGACGTTGCAAAAACGCTGGCAGGCGCACACAAAATGAGCGTGTCCGAAAACATCGACTTTTTCGTGACAGGCGCAGCATTTCGTGATCTTGAGCTCTCTTTTGGCGACCTCAAAACGCTCGTTTCGTGAGACTGTCGTCATTTTTGCATCTGCTATGTCGAGGTCATTTTTCGTGACAGGTGCAGGACTTCGTATGCCTCGGGATCACTTTTTCGTGGCAGGCGCAGCATTTTGCAACATAAACGCTTGAAATCGCAAATCGCACTGTAATGGAGACTTCAGGTGCCTTTCATACCTCTGTTTTTTTGTGTCTCGCCTGCGCGCGGTGCAAATTTTGATTTCGCTCGCGCAACCCTCTGCGGACTTTGTGCGTGTCGGATCGCTCTCGTCTGCGCGCGGTGCGAATTTTGATTTCGTTCGCGCAACCCTCTCCAGACTTCGTGCGTGTCGGATCGCTCTCGCCTGCGCGCGGTGCTTATTTTCGCTTTTGACGAGATCTTGTCAAGAGTTCTCTCTTGAGAGTGCACCAATGCGCCGTCAAATGTATGCTCTCACATGTGTGCTCATATGTGTGCTCTCATATGTGTGCTCATATGTGTGCTCTTACATGTGTGCTCTCCTATGTGTGCTCTCATATCTGTGCTCATACATGTGTGCTCTCATATGTGTGCTCTCACATGTGTGCTCTCATATGTGTGTATGAGCACTGTGCTCTCATATGTTTGCTCTCATATGTGTGTTCTCCTATGTGTGCTCTCATATGTGCGCTCATACATGTGTGCTCAAATGTGTGCTCTCATACCTGTGCTCCCATATCTGTGCTCTCATATGTGTGCGCTCATATGTTTGCTCTCGCATGTGCTCTCTCAAATGTGTGCTCTCATATGTGTGCTCTCACATGTGTGCTCATACATGTGTGCTCTCACATGTATGCTCATTTGTGTGCTCTCATTTGTGTGCTCTCATATGTGTGCTCTCACATGTGTGCTCATACATGTGTGCTCATATGTGTGCTCTCATATGTGTGCTCATATGTGCCCTCAAATGTGTGCTCTCATTGGTGTGCTCTCATATGTGTGCTCACACATGTGTGTGCTCATATGTGTGCGCTCATATGTTTGCTCTCATATGTGTGCTCTCATATGTGTGCTCTCATATGTGTGCTCTCATATGTGTGCTCTCATATGTGTGCTCTCACATGTGTGCTCTCAAATGTGTGATCATATCTGTGCTCTCACATGTGTGCTCTCATATGTGTGCTGATATGTGCTCTCAAATGTGTGCTCTCATATGTGTGCTGATATATGCTCGCAATTGGCGCTGGGAAGAAGTTCGTGACCGTAACCACTTGACCACATCTGCAGATGTAGTGAGTCCCAATGTACTACATCTGAAGTTGTGCGCCGGAGAGGACGAATTCAAACATGGACTGTTCGCCCTTTTTTCACTGGCTCTTGGAAAGCTTAGGAAGCAAAGATATCACATCTGATTTTTCCACAAAGCTAAAAGCTTAAATCGGTATGGAAGCAGGTTTCAACAAAGGATTGAATCGATGTGATTTCAAGTCATGAAAGAATTTGGTTTAGCAGTTTTCTGTCTGTTGACCCTGTCGACTCCATGGCAGACTGTACTTTCGGGAGTTTGCTGGATGAGCAAAGACATGAGCGCGCTGGCGCTTTCGGATATCTCACTGCCTGTGTTGTGAAAGGTGACGCAGCAACATCTGCTCGCTACATATTGCAAAGTTTGCACGGTGATCGCGAGAGGCTTCGCGTCGCTTGCGCCGAGGTCGGAATTTCCATACGAGAAGGACGGCAATTCTTGTCTGTGGAAGATCTGAAACATGGCTTGCGACAGAAAGTTCTCAGTTTGCTCCCACCTGTGAGTTTTGGTGCTTTGTTGGAACATGCGCCAGCAGCTGCGCAGGCTGCTCTAGCAGAATATGCCAGCGTCTTCGTGGTTGCACAAGACGCAGAGCGAGTGGTGAAGTTGCTGAAAGCGCTTGGGCCCGTTCCACGCGATGGGCGTGACTCTTTCCGTGTCGTGTGCGCAGACTGGAATGTGGCAAGACAACATAACAGAAAGGAACGCCCATTGAAAGAGGTCCAAGCTGAACTCAGAGGCACTTTGATTCGGTTTCTCAAAGAGAGCCCAGCAAGCACAGCGGTTGCGCGTGCTGCGCTAGTCGCTGAGAGTTGCGCCAGCGCAGCGGTTTCGCGCGTGGAGCGCGCAGCTGGTCCAACTACTTTGGCTGCAGCAGTGGCCGCAGCTCTGCAAACTCAAACTGCGTCCAGAGTGAGGTTGTCGGGTAAGAGACTTGCTGTACCCAAAGTTCCTGATGACTTACTAAGTGCATTGAAAGACCATGATCAGCATGGGCTTTCTCGAAAACAAGCAATGCCATGGATGATCTTGGGTGGCTGCAAGCCACGGCGTCGGACAGAAGGACGTGAAGTGCATCCCAGCGCGTCCATGTCTGCCTGGGAGACAGCGCGGGTGTTAGTGGAGCGGGTTCGCACACTACTAGAGTTTGATCCCGAACACCGGGTTGCGTACCTTGGGCCCAAATTTGATACTCCTCGGACCTTGGACCAGTTCGCAGCAACACTAAAAGATGCATCATTGCGATCTGTTTCACCTTTTGGAACTGATTTCCGACATGTCCACTTGCCGACTACTTGGGACGGGCAGAATGTCTTACTCAGATTGGCCTTGATGGAGTATGGTCGCATGTCTGCAGATTCGGTGGCTGATTTGGCTTTGTTGGATGGTCCACTGGTGGAAAGCATCAGGCTGCAGCGCACCCACGTGGATGCTGACACCAAGATAGCGGGTTTCCCGCATCTGGTTGCTGCATTGGAGAGAAGTAGGACTTCTATGCAAGACCAATCAGCCTGGTTTCTGACCGCCTGGGGTGTGAAGAGAGAGCAAGATCTGCACGATTTGGTGCAAGAAATGGACATTTTCTTTGGCAAGCATGATCTGCGTGATCTGTGGACAACTATGTCGCAGGGAACTCTCATGGTCTGGACGGCATGGTTTGCCATTCTCACACGGCAAAGTCAAAAGAAAACCACGGCTGCTGAGGTTGTGACCGAGCAGCGCACTCTGTTGAAGACGCCTGTGAGCAAATATGTTTTGGCTTCCCGGATGGACGGCTATCCGCATCCGCCGCACTTCAAGCAGGATGCAATGTGCATGGCTGGTGTGGGTGCACCCAGTTATGATCCTTCAACTGCTGAAAGTCGAGATGCGCTTCCGATCATCTCAGCCCCTCGCGTGTGTGAACTGTGTGGCCTTGGGTTTGTGACCTGGGGTGACTTGGGCAAACATGTGGAAGCAGATCACGTCAATTGGACCGAATATCGCAAACGCGTGTTTTGGCATGCGCAGTTCCAGTCAGAATTCCCTTCGTATGGTTTGCCTTTGTCGTGGCGTCGGAAGCGGCGGATCATTGGCAATCAACGGCACGATTGGTGTCAACCAAAGGGAGTGCACCGCAAAAAGGAGAAGGCGAAGGAGAAGAAGCCACGCAACAAGTGCCAGCTCGGGAACCAAGGCAAATGCTTGGATGTGCGGTGTGCGCCACCAAGTGCTGGACTGAGCGCATGCGGCGGTGCTACATGTTCAAAACATTAGCGCCAGGACAAGCAGCAGCTACAGTTCATCCACCTGGGGACGAAATGCATCAGGATGAGAGTCCACCGAGCTCGTCCGCCGGGGAGGAAAAGAAGAAGCGAGGAGAATTGCTCACAGATAAAAATGGCATTTTGTACTTTGGTCCAGCTGCAGATATCGACCAATTTTTGAATGTCAAGAAGTACCATGAGAAGTGGCCTTTGATCCCTGTGGCTGAGCTACATGCGAGTTCAGTCCAGCACCCCGAACATCCGGAGTACAAATGGCTGCTGCACACTCGTAGGGTTCCACTGAAAAGCGTTGCGGCTGCGCACGCTGGAGAGCTTGATTCCACGAACAATGCAGCACAAGTCGCCACTGCCGGTGGAAATGCAGAGAGCAGTAATGTATCTTCGCAGCTGGAGTTTGTTCGGGATCCATGTCTGAAACTGATGCGAACAGCACTGCGGCTGCGCGTGCTGAGGAGTGTCACGCTGGAGAGCTTGATTCCACGAACAATGCAGCACAAGTCGCCACTGCCGGTGGAAATGCAGAGAGCAGTAATGTATCTTCGCAGCTGGAGTTTGTTCGGGATCCATGTCTGAAACTGATGCGAACAGCACTGCGGCTGCGCGTGCTGAGGAGTGTCACGCTGGAGAGCTTGATTCCACGAACAATACAGCACAATTAGCCACTGCCGGTGGAAATGTAGAGAGCAGCAATGCATCTTCGCAGACTGGAGTGTGTTCGGGATCCATGTCTGAAACTGATGCGAACAGCACTGCGGCTGCGCGTGCTGAGGAGTGTCACGCTGGAGAGCTTGATTCCACGAACAATACAGCACAAGTAGCCACTGCCGGTGGAAATGTAGAGAGCAGCAATGCATCTTCGCAGACTGGAGTGTGTTCGGGATTCATGTGTGAAACTGACGAGAACAGCACTGCGGCTGCGCGTGCTGAAGCGTGTCAGGAGAGAACAGAGAAGTGTGCTGGGATTGGAGATCCAGACAGCACTGTCCTGTTGTGTCGCTGGTGCGCGCGAAGTCTGCGCCACCGAAAGCCAACTTTGCCACCAAGAGCATTGGCAAATGATTTATGGGGCGGCAGAGAGCGCCCGCAATATCAGAAGTTGCGCTCTTTGCCTGCGACTAAGATGTTGCTCGGCCAAGGCCGTGTGCTGTACCGCAAAGTTGTCTTGAACAAAAAGCACGGCAGGGAAGCAGTAGAACTGCAGCATGGCTTGCAAGGCAATACAACTTTTGTTGCGCAGCCAAAGACTTCCGAGATCCAGAAAGTTTTGCCTCCTCCTATGGATGTGATAGGTGACAACTTGCAGGTGATTTTTTCAGTTTCTCGACAAGATGTCGCGAAAGCTCA
>VSDK01008243.1:34271-68733 GCA_009767595.1 Symbiodinium kawagutii | reverse complement strand
CACATACCAACATGAATGAGACAGGTCGATTGCCACATTTCGGTTTGTATCATGTTGGAATGGAAGTGCGTCTTACACAGACATTGGCAGCTCCACACATCGTTGTGGACTGTGTTGGAATCATTCGTGGCTTTCAGTTCGCCCCAGAAGATTTGAACCGAGGAGACATGCATGGCCCTTTCGTTGTTCTCAGGAAACTTCCCGAAGCAATTTTTGTGGAGTTTCAGGAGACACCATATGATTTCGTACCAGCAGAGCCGTGTAGTTTGCATGCCCCTGAACTGTTTGACAGCTGTGAAGATTGCCTGCGGCTTCGCGGCATGTTTGCGGTGCGTCCGTATACGAATGGACGTTCCTTTTCAGTGAAAGTCAAGGTTCCGGGACTGCAGGGACAACCAGAAGAAGAACTCACTGTGAAGGTTCGTCGCACTCAAATTCCTCTGGCGACTGTCAAAGCTAGTACGTTGCATGTGCTGCAAGGCACTACAACCGATCCAGGGTTGATTTTCCATTGGCGTTTCCCGCGGCGGCTACAAAAGGACATGCGGTGGCTGGCATGCTATGTGGCTTTGTCGCGCGTTCGCTCCCTGAAGCAGCTCAGGTCCGTTGGCTTGGACCGACGTGTCCGTGAGATCTTGGAACAAGGGCCCCCAGACACTTTACCAGCTCGTTTTCGACAACTTTTTGCAGAAAAAGAAACGTCTACAGAGCTTTTCGCAGAGGAATGTCTCCAGAAACTCGGTTGGTGAACTATCTGTTGAATGTCTTCATGTCTTGACAATCCAGAGTTGCATGCTGCGGTTGCGCGCACGCTACGCAACAAAGTTTGCGACCGAGCTGAAGAAACTCATGAGCGGGAACGTGAAAAGAGGTATTTTCTGCGCATGATTTTGGATTCTTGGAAACGATGTGAATACATTGTCTTATATCCATGTAAAAGCGCACTTTGGAAGTAAATTGTTCAAGATGACTCTGCACTGTTGTCATGTGGAATCAAGCATGCAGTCCATTTTTGCAGACACTGGCGACGATGCTGAATACAAGTGCTGAATAACAAAAGAAATCTTTGTGCACTCTTTGCTTACGGATTATCTCTTCTACCTGAGTTGGTTCTTCTTCAAACTTTGCTCAGCTCCTGTCCTCGAAACATATTCTTTGCTGTCTCGCCCATAACTGATTTATATTCATTTTTGTCATTTATACCTCAAACAATGCTTCATCAACAACTTGATTCCTGCTTTGATCTTTGCTGATGTATACAGATCTCAAGCTGAAATCAAGTTATAGTTGCGGTAATGGTGACGACAACAGAAAGGGACTGGAAGTGAAGCTTGCCAAGAGTTTCTTGAACAAGTTACGCGCGTGGATGAAGATGCTTCCAAGCCTGCCTCGTCTGCGATTGCGCGACGGGATGACGAAGCCGAACCGTTGACCTAGGATGCGTCAGCGGTTGCGCGACGTGACCCGGACTCTCCAGATGATCCCTCAAAGAACAGATGCAAGAGAGCGAGGCGCAACCATGAAACTGCAGACATGCCCCGTGCAGAAAATCCATCGAGTTCGCCCGTGGCTGCACGGCGAACGTGGCAGTGGTATACATCTCTCTGCCAGCGGCTTCGCGGCTTCGGACCTCGATTGCTCGTTGTCAGCGGTTGCGCGACACCAACGCTGAGCCTTCGGACCTCTGTTGCTGGTTGTCAGCGGTTGCGCGACAACATACCTCTAGAAAGCGTTTCTTTCCAACATTGTCCTCTGGACGTGTATTGGACAATGGCCAAGGCAAAAAATAAGGTCCGCTTTCTTGCTTCCTCATTGCCTTTCCTCATCTTCACTGTTTGGGGTCTCTTGCCGGGATAATTTATTTAGCATCTGATGTTTCTGGTAACTTGTAACTGGTATTTCTGAATTCATAGGATTCTGCTGCACCAATTGTGCACCCAGGGGCAGATTGCAAAGGCTCGGCTGCTGCAGCGCTGAAGCCAGACTCAGCAGCCCGTGGAAGAAGTATCTCCCGATTCGGAGGTCATCCACCGTCAAGCTGCGCCATGTCTGCCGGTCATCTTCGTCTCGTGTGTCAACGAAGCCTTTCCTCCCGGGATCTCTCCATCTGGCATCGTTGGCATCTTGCAATCGGCGATTGCCAGCGGCCATTTCGTGGTTCCTACCACCGATCTCGCTTCGACACTGGGGGCATCTGACTTGCACCGCAGGCTGAGTGCAATTCCCAATGGTGTAACGATAACCGCAGCGACACTCATACACTCCTAGCCGTTCGGTGGCCGAAACAGCTGCGATGGCAGCAGCAAAATCATCTCCGGGCATAAACGGTAGATGTTTGTTTCGGAGGCTTCCAACAGCTGTGGTGATGCTGTGCCAGAAGCTGTTTGGAGCATCTGCACAACGAGCTGCCAGATGCATCACAGGGCGCACCATGAAGACCCAATCTGAGGTTCTGGACGGTGTCATCTGCCAGGTGTCACAGCTGGGAAAGTTCTGCAGCATGGCTTTGGCCAATTTGGCCACAAGACCAACGTCTTGAAATCTGATTTGATGAGCAAAGGGTAGGTTTCGTTGATTGAAATGACCTAGGAACGATGTTGAAAAAAGCACCATGACCTTAGAGGTGGTCCCTGCTGCTGAGATTGTGGCATTGCTCAAGACATGTTCTTTCAAAGAAGCGTATTCATCCCCAAGGAGACTCATAAGGCAATCACTTGGGCAAATCTCATGTCCCAAAGAGCTCACCGCTGGCAAACCATCGCTGATGGCAGGGAAAGCCAAGAACTTCCAGAGCTCGTCTTCTTCACTGCGTCTCTTGAGTTGGGCGAGTTCAATACGATCCACTTCCAAATTCTTCACCAGAAAAACCTCCAAAGCACGGCGTGAAGGACCCACCGCGCTGACCACTTGAAAGAGTTCGAGAGCGCTCTCAGCCACTTCGATGTCCTTCTCGTCATTTTTCACCATCCTGGCTGCCTTCACGAGGATCACCCTAGCGGCTGCCATTGCCCATATGAATTCCAAGCCTGTGGCATGTAGCCCTACCAAGCGGCAACGCAAATCGTTGAGCTGAACGTCTTTGGACTCCAACTCCTCTTGACATGCCAACACAAGCGTCGCTGCAACTTGATGATCCCCATGTCTGTGCTTCCTGAATTCAGTGTCCAACACCAAATCCAATTCAGAGAAGCGATCAGGGCTGGAAGCAGAAGCAGAAAGCAAACGGCGCGCAAGTTGTATCCTTGCGGAAGTGTTCAGCAATGATGTGCCCACACAACTCTCGAGCCATTTTAGACCTTGCACTTGCAAGGACTCATTCGAATTGCCAAGGGCCAGATACATTGCCATGCCAAATTCCTGTTCCAAACCAGGTGACTGCGCCAAAGTGGAACTCAGGAAGTGGCGCATCATGGTGAGATCTGCCTTGGGAAGTTCACGGCTCATCACGTATCGAGTGGCTCTGACATACCATGGCTCGTTCCCTGGCCACAGCGACACGACCAGGTGCCCCAGCTCTTGCAATTGCAGCTGTCGACTTTGCATTGCGGAAATGGTGACACGCAACTCTTCCACACACGACCAATCCAAATGGAGAGGCAGCACCAAACCACAAACAATCAACTTCAAGAAGTGAAGATTTCGATGCTCATGTTCCAACAAATCCTTCAGCTCTTCGCTTGGGGATGCACCCGTTGCCTTCGTCGCAGTGAGAAAAAGTTCAGCTTCCTTTAGCTGCGCCACCAGATCTGCATCTGAACCCCGGTTTTTGTTTGAGGATGTCGTTGTGCTCGAAGTGGTGACCCATTTCACCAACTCCAAGATGAAGTCCCCGTCTCTGCACGTAGCCATGAGAGGCAATGCCTTGAGAAGGGACTGCCTCAGTCTGCCTGCGAAGAAACTTGGGGAAGGAGATGGAAGGAATCACAGGATGCATCAAAATGCGCGACCCACGCAAGAAAACCCCACGTACATATATCAACCAACCATGTCTTGACAATGTCTATGTATATTATTATTATTATTGTAAATATTAAAAAACATATATGTCCATATACATGTAACACAAATTTGTTTCAGAGAAAGAATGCGCGACCAAAAGGGATCATCAGTGGAGAGCCTTGGCGAAGAGACCCGAGCTTGGAAATGTGAGGCAAAAGAGGCCAGGACTTCTCGATGGCAAAATGTACCACATCTGGCCCCAACGGGCAGGGGAGAGAGGTCGCATAGCTCAAGACCACTTCCTAAGTGGTAAGTTAAGTGGTCCAGGATTGGCGAAACTGGGATGACAGTCAATCGACTTTGTGCTGTCAAGGTTTGCCTAAAGAACTTGCAAGACTGCTCAAAACTGTGAATTCACACGATGCACGACCTTGCAAAAGGGAGATATGGATGATATGGCGAGATTCAAGCAACAAAGTCAAATCCAAGGTCTTGATGTTCATGGCCGCTCGGTGGGCTACCTGTCATGGAAAGGCTGACCACATCTGACAACCAATTTTAAACAAATGAACGCTGTTAGTCCTGCAGCGGGCTACCTTTGGACACTATTGAGAACACGTGCAGAGACTGTAAACCTTTGCCATCCTTTGCCTTTCCGACAGATTCTGACTGCGATGTGCGAGGCAACTCTCTGAGGTTGTTGCGATAAGCAGTGCTTCCCTGCCATAGAGCCGAATGGCATCCTCTTCCAACCACCTCAACTCCCAAAGCAAAGAACAATGAAGACATCCGAGAGAACAAAACAATGAACGCTCCCGTCTGACATTTGAGATCACTCGAGTGATTCACAGCAACAATAAAGCGATAGCTTGGATGGTGTGAGGTGAAAAGCACCGTCCAAATTGATCAAAGTGTTGCAGTGAATGAATCGTGTGGAAGCGTGTCTAAACCGTCCGAGGTTGGTAACATCTGACCCATTTTGCTCAGTTTTGCTCAGTTTCGCTCAAGTGTTTCTGGTTTTGTCTGGACTTTTCAATGGGCTGTGCGCTTCGTGCCTCGGCATCAAAAGGCCTTTGTCTTGACAGATTTCTCGCATCTTTTGGCAACCCTGGGTGATCGATAAGCCTCTTCTCATCGAGGCATCCTGCGGGATTTGACTTCAGACTGAGCCCTGCCATGAGATCACAGCCCCAATCATTTGTTCTTTAGAGAGTGATGAGCTGCAGAAAGCTCCCCTGGGTCAGGGATCATGTTTGCCCTACTAGGCCCTGTGGGAAAGAGCTGCAGGGCATGGAAGTCACGCGCCTGCACCAGCGAAAATGCTTCGTCCAAAGCAACGAACCAAAGTATGCCGAAGGGGCAACTGAGATGCTGCCGACATGCTTCCATGGAGACCTCAAGACCCACAGTGACTTCAAACATCGCCAGGATATCCATGTCCGTTGCTACGGTTGCTACGACCAGCTGACCATGGCTGTTTGCAGCCGAGGATCCATTTTGTTCACCTGGTCATGGGGAGTATCGGCGAGGGTCCGCAGCGCCTGCAAAACGAAGAAGAGCTTTCACCAATTCTTACATCAACTCCAATGGACATTGGATATGGAGAAATTAACAAATAAAGAGAGAGAGAGAGAGAGATGAGAGATGAGAGAGAAATCGAAAGCTTTGATAGGAAACTTTCTCGTCCTTTCTCGCTTCCTCCAGTACCCAATCTGCTTCTCCCTCTGAAACAACTGCCCGGACCAAAACTCAAATCTGCTATTCTCAACTTTGGCATCTGCCCCTGGGTGTAAAACACATGACCTATGGCAGTGAAGCTGCGCCTCATTTGTCAAGGCACTCTGCCAAAGATCGAGCTGAATGGGGAGCTTGAAGAAAGACCTGCCTCGCGCGCGCCACGGCCATGCTCCAAGAAAAGTGGGTGACAAGACATGACAAGACCTGTGACATCCTGTGACATCCTGTGACCTCGCGACAGGACTTCAACGCAAGCCCACACGCGAACATGGTGGACCCAACTCATAGGTTTTCTCTGCCTGCGCTTCCTGCAACACAAATCGTGAGAAACCGCTCCACCAGTGAAGTCAAAGCTTGCTCTACGTGTCGCAGCTGAGCTCTCCTGAGGCAAAATCAGAGCAGTCAAAAGTCGCCAAAACAGAAGAAATGGAACCGATAAGCCTTGGCCCTTGGCTCCATTCTTAAAGTACTTCAACCTTAAGCCATCAGCCATACTCAGCCTTAACATGCCTCATGTACATCTTTAAGACTTTTACCATGCCTGAACATAATTAATAGCATACCAATGCCTCAAAAAGTTTTCTACCTAAATTTCCCAAGCTCAAAAGCCCAAAGCTTTGGAGAGGGCGCCTGAAGGATCCCGCCCTGGCGATGTCGCTGTCCTTGATCGCCGCCTCCAAATTGATCGCCGCCTCCAAAACCAGAGGATTTTCAAATAGACGAGTGAAAACGAAGAGAAGATTTGAAAGAAAGCATGATAGTTTTAAAAATTGCGATTTGAAATAGTTTGAACATATAAAAAGATTCGAGGAACTGGTGCAAGAGGAATTGCAGGTTTCGTTCATGGAAAAAGCCAGTGCATGGCTGGAAAGGGTTGGAGTTGCAAGGCATGTTGTGGGCAGCTGTACGGCTGGGATCGGGATGAGAGCCATACACCAAAGTCACAAAAAATGCGATGATGATGATGATGATGATGATGATGATGATGATGATGATGATGATGCGGATGATACGGATGATGCGGATAAGGAGGATGAGGAGGATGGGGAGGATGAGGATGAGGATGAAGAAAATGAGGATGACGATGATGAGGATGATGATGATGATGATGATGATGAGGAGGAGGAGGATGACGATGAGGATGAGGATGAGGATGAGGATGACGATGAGGATGACGATGAGGATGATGAGGATGACGATGAGGAGGATGATGATGAGGAGGATGATGATGATGATGATGATGATGATGATGATGATGATGCGGATAATGCGGATAAGGAGGATGAGGAGGATGATGAGGATGAGGACGACGATGATGATGAGGAGGATGAGGATGACGATGAGGAGGATAAGGATAATGAGGATGACGATGAGGAGGATAAGGATGATGAGGATGACGATGAGGAGGATAAGGATGATGAGGATGACGATGAGGAGGATAAGGATGATGAGGATGACGATGAGGAGGATGAGGATGACGATGAGGAGGATGAGGATGGAGAAGATGACGATGAGGAGGATGAGGAGGATGAGGAGGATGAGGATGATGAGGATAATGAGGATGATGATGATGATGATGATGATGGTGATGATGATGATGATGATGATGAGGATGATGATGATGATGATGACGATGAGGAGGATGATGATGAGGAGGATGACGATGATGATGATGATGAGGAGGATGACGATGAGGAGGATGAGGATGGAGAAGATGACGATGAGGATGACGATGAGGAGGATGAGGATGGAGAAGATGACGATGAGGATGACGATGAGGAGGATGAGGATGACGATGAGGAGGATGAGGATGATGAGGATAATGAGGATGATGATGATGATGATGATGGGGGTGATGATGATGATGATGATGATGATGATGATGATGATGATGATGATGATGATGATGATGATGATGATGATGATGATGATGATGATGATGATGATGATGCGGATGATGATGATGCTGCTGATGATGATGATGATGATGATGATGATGAGGATGAGGATGAGGATGAGGATGAGGAGGAGGAGGATG
Source organism: Symbiodinium kawagutii (assembly GCA_009767595.1). Lineage (NCBI taxonomy): Eukaryota > Dinophyceae > Suessiales > Symbiodiniaceae > Symbiodinium > Symbiodinium kawagutii. The sequence continues at coordinate 61,019 of VSDK01008243.1, read as the reverse complement.
AGGAGTTGGATGATGATGCGTGCGATTCCTGAGTGATCGCTTGTGACTGAGAATACACTGGTAATGGGTCCCCATGCCGACAGCGATAGTGATGGCATAATTGCAAAGAGACTCATTATTGGATGCCTTCCGTTCTTCCGAATTACTGCAGAGGATAGGACAAAGTTCCTACACCAGTAGCTGAGTGTAGACAAAGCCATTTTGAACTCAGGCAGTCTCGGTCACTGCTACCATTCGCCCGCTGATGTCTGTAAGATTCGACAGGGCACCTGCCAACCTGAGCTGAAGCCTTCCACGTGGCTCAAAGTTTGCAAACCTCGGCATATCGGGCTGTCAGCGGGGTTCCGGTTGCACATGGAGGTGAATCTTTTGAGCGTGAAGTGTTCGAGCGAGGACAGATCTTTCAAGCAAAACAGAACTCAACAAAACATTATTGTAAACATGTGTCAGGTCCACGCATCTGTCTTATATTTCTGCTAATCCAATTTGCGCATTTGTCTTTTTCTTTGTGACTCTTCCCTTCTTCATCTCCTTACACTTGCGGTGGTTTGAGTTTTCACGAGCAGAGAAAAGCACGCGCTTTAAGCGTATGCGGACCTCAAAGCACATGAGCGCGAAGGTGTACGAATGGCTTGCTGCCCTACAGTCCTACTTGTGCCATGGCGCGCTTCTTTTGGCGAACCTCGTGGGAGAGCCTTCTGGGTTGGTTGAGGGTACGAGCAAAACATGTGGAGGTCATCGGAGGTCTCAAGAACGCTGTCTTCGCAGTCTTTCGGAGTCTTTCGATCTTGTGCCAACTGCAAATTCGTCTCTACCTTCACATCTACATACAACCCGTCACTTAAGGTTTGATACTTCATCTTGCTTGTGCATGATGAAAATTCTATGGTAGACCAAGTTGTGAACGAGCTGAGTGCCGGGCTGTAACGCAAAAGCTCGTCCTTAAACTCTGCATTGCGCAGCAGCTCCAGCAAGTCCAGCCTTGAGAAGTCACAGGAATACCTCTTTGGGGGACCAGGATGTGTCTTCACAGCTTTGAATTGGGCATGAGCACAAAACTCTGACAAAGAACTCTGAAGATCTATCATGATGGATCAAAGCGTCATGGACACATCGTGGGACAACATGCAAATACACGTTCATACAACGCTTCAGAGTCATGGCTTGGCCAAGTTGTACTTTGACTTTGTCAGACTCTCTCTTTTCGGTGGCCTGTTCGTTTGGATTTGCTCTATGCGCTCTTGATAGTGTTCGCCATTCGAACCCCTCACAGGCAGCGTGGCAAGCTTCCAGGCGTTCTTCCTTGTCAGACAGGAAGAGATCTCTCAAAATGGGCCTTGTGAGACATGCTCTTCACATACTGGTCCTCTCTTCTTCTATCTTCTTCTCACATGCTCTCACTGGTCCTCACGGTCTCCAAAAGTAAGTCTGCAGAGACGATGTTTTGCCAGTCCCCACCCCTGTGGGAAAGAACTGTCTCCTGGTGATGGCTCATGGTGCTGAAGGGAGCACTGCTTCCCCTTAAAAAAATAACAAAAGCTTAGAAAAGCTTAGGGAAGCTTAGGGAAGCTCAAACATGCTTGGACATGCTTAGAAAGCCTTAAGCAGAGCACTTAGCAAAGCCAAAGCCAAATGCAAAGCATTGTTTCTCCTCCCAGGGCTTTGGTTCTTCAAGCTCATCCACCAAGGCTTGAGAAAAGCCCGAGCCGCAGTAGTGCCTTGACTCTTCCCCGAGGGGAAACAAAAACCAACCAGAACTTGACAAGAATTTGACAACAATTTCTTTGACAGCGATCAACATCTTGGGATATCTTAAGATCTCAGCTGGGGCACAAGGGCAAGCGCAGCTCTTGACTCTTCACAATGTGCCCGATGAAAATGATCCACTTGGAAGGATGATGACACCGATGCTCTGCAACCATTCGCATCAAATGCTCCATCATTCTATGCACTTCTTCCCCCTCTTTCAGGATGCATTGAACCAACAAGGCTGTTCCTTCACTCTGGAAAAAGCGTTTGATGTGTCTCTTTGCATCTTCTGCAGAGGATATGCTGGCCAGTTTCAAGCACTGCACTTCCCAACTTGGAGGCACCAGTGCATTCAGAGCCGCATCCGAGGAAGTGAAGGTATAGATGATCCAATCCAAGATATGTCCACGGCTGTGAGCTGCCAGGAAGGCCTTCAAGGATCTCTGCGATGAAGGCAGTGAAGGAAATCGCTCCGTTTGGATGGCCTTCCATGCTGTATTCCATCGACGAAGGAAGCGGCTCCAAGCTTCTGGGGTGCACAGCAACAGCAGCTGCTGCTTCACCCAGGCGATGGTCTTCGGTGGATGGCGTTGAGCAGCCAACAGCAAAGACTCGATGGTGCCCTCCTGGAAACCACAAAACGCCATGGACGCAGCGGAGGTCGACCACTTGGAGATCCCAGCCACTTCTTGGACCCAGCTTCGCAGCTCAGGAACGAGGCCACTGAATTCCTGGGTCAAAAAACTGGCGAAGTCCACCTGCTGTTTCTCGAAGCGATTCAGCAGCGGAGCCTCATAACTTCGTGCCTGGCAGCCGCTGCTTCTCTACTTGTCTTCATTCTCTACCTCATAACTTCTCTATCTACTTGTCTCTCTCTCTCTCTCTGTATCTACTTATCGGTCATCCAACATATCTGTGTGTTGATCTGTTCTATGTCCCTTACTTGTCCTTCGGTTTTGACTCAGTGCTGTATCCATCCATCTACCTGTCTAGATGTCTATCTAATCATCTGTGGACTTATCTCATCCATCCACCTATGCGTTTGTCTGCCTGTCTTTAGGACTGAAAACCCTATCTATACATCTATCTTTCTATCTGAGCATGTGGGGATCTTTCATTTTGGTCTATCCATTCATGTGCCTGTCTGTTTCAATCCTATCTACTTGTCTATCTATTTACCGATTCGCTCATCTAGATTATATTAGATTGTCTCATCGATCTTTCTATTTGTATACTTCCCCTGGAAACGAGCAATAGAAAGCGGTTCAACAATTTTCGTATCAATTTTCTTCATCTATATATTCTGGATTCATTTTCAAGTAAGTATGGCGTATACCTTGACAGCACATTATCTTCCATCAAGTTCTTTGCTTATGCTTACCGCAACTAGCAACTCGTGTCAAGCTGCACCAGAGCGAGAGAGAGAGAGAGAGAGAAAGAGAGAAAACGAAAGAAAAAAAGAGAGAAAAAAGAGAGAAAAAGATAGAAAAAAGAGAGAGAAAAAGAGAGAAAAAAGAGAGAAAAAAGAGAGAAAAAGATAGAAAAAAGAGAGAGAAAAAGAGAGAAAAAAAGAGAGAAAAAAGAGAGAAAAAGATAGAAAAAAGAGAGAGAAAAAGAGAGAAAAAAAGAGAGAAAAAAGAGAGAAAAAAGAGAGAAAAAGATAGAAAAAAGAGAGAGAAAAAGAGAGAAAAAAAGAGAGAAAAAAAAGAGAGAAAAAAGATAGAAAAAGAGAGAAAAAAAAAGAGAAAAAAGATAGAAAAAAGAGAGAAAGTCTCACCGTCCAGTCTCACCAAAGTCCAGTCTCACCAAAGTGTGGTAGCAAGATATTCTGTGACCAGCCTTCCACCCCTGGATCATGTTGATGCTTTGTTGCCGACGTGAACTGGGCTCTGGCCTCTCCCGATTTCAAAAATTGATCCCATGATAGATACATGCATCTATATACATGTTACATATTTACAAATACATTGCATTTACATTTCTGTTGTAACTCTATATTTTTCAATGTTTATAAATTTGTAACTATCTATTTTCTCTATTTCTGTTTCAATGTTTCGACTCTCAACATGAAAGGACTGTCACCCCTCGGCGCCTTCGCAGCATCTGCCACCACGATGCACCGGAACGCTGGATGCACGTCGCACTGACGACTCTCAGCTCCCACTGCCAAGCGGCACAAAGTTCGCCCAAGCGCACGGGTGTAGAACCTCCGAGCTTCGAAGTTCATAGAAAGAGAAGAAGTTCATAGATATAGAAATAGGAATAGAAAGAGTATAGGATAGAAATAGAAAGAACATGAAAGAACGATAGAGATATAGATATAGACACAATGAGGGACAAAATGAGGCCGGCCCTGTAGGGTTTGTCATGTCAACTTCTGGCCTTGGAGGTAAACATAAAGACCCGCAAAATGTGCTGTTTCTCAACATGGGTTCAAAACTACTCAGGGATTTCTGTCAAGTGTTTCTTCACTGCAACCTTCTTATTTGGTCTTGCCAGCTTTGGCTCAAAACTTATAGTTGAGGAGGGTGGCTTGCCGCATGACCCATTGCCCACAAGTGAAGTATGATATTGCAAAGCTTCGTCACAAAAGCAGCACGCACTAACCTGTGCATATGAGTGAGCCCCAGTGGCACAGGAGAATGCGCTTGCCTGCGTCATACATGCTGAATCTGGGTAGCATCAAAGTACAATTTGAAAATATCAAAACATGAAAATCACATGTAAAAAGAGAACAAAAGAAAAGAGAAAGCAATATGTTCGAGCAGCTGATTGAGCATGTCATAGAGTGACTCGTAAATATCTTCACAGTGAACCAGCATCACACAGCCACCCATTTCCATAGAGCGTTTGATCTTGGCAATGCCCTGATAGATGGCACCAACAGAACGATCTCCCGGGAAGGATGATCCCATGATCACGGTCACCGACTTGCTCTTCCCAATCTCTTCCTCCAAGAGCCATGAGGCTGTAGCGCTTGATGGGCCAAACACCATGAGATGCCGAGCACCAACCTGTGCACGTTCCGGAATAGCCAAATCCGACAGGTTGGTCTGAAGCAGTTCAGATACTTCCAAGCGCATCTCAGATCCCAAACAGTCTTTGAAGTAGCTGAGGAAAGGATCTAAGATCACTTCATTCAGCAATTCTTTGGGAAGACCACCGAAAGAACGCTGCACGGCCAATGCTAGGAGCCGTGGGGGAAGTGAAGTGGCTTCAGATGGAAGGCTTCGATCCAAGAGCTTGATGAAAGCGTAGAAGTCTCTTAAGCCAACAAAGTTTCCAAATCCGGCCTCACAAATCTCACAAATCTCAGTGAGGCTGTGACATGCTCTGACTGAAAATGAAAGTTCTTCGACAAAACGTACGCAAGTCAGTGCAGAACAAATGCATTCTGCTGCGCGAAATTCCACAAACAAGAGGCATGGATGGGTATAGTAATTATGGTATAGTGATCTTTTGCCGGGCGTCACAATGGTATAGTGATTAGATTGAATATTGCTTTTCCATTTGAAATTACTATGCTTATCTCTCCAGTATAAATGTTGATTCATTATTCCATTCGTTCATTAGACATGAAACGAAAAGATCACCTCTGATACGTCGGATCGTCAGAGTTTGAACGGGATTGGGTGCAAGTTTTCGCTCCTGTTCCAATCGCTTGCACATCTCCATGAAGGCTAAACCGAAGCGATCCAACTCCTGTCATGGCTCCCAAGAAAAGAAAACAAAAAAAATATCACATTGAAACCAAATATGTGCTTTCACCGACCAAAGCTTCTATTTCCTCATCAACGATTCAACTTTTGCAAAAACCTTTCTTCACTTTGCGCAGCAGCCTAATCAATGCAAACAATCACAAGAAGTTCACAGCAGAATCGCTGGCCGCTGGACAGCGCGCATTGGCCAATCCCAGCTTGACACCTGTTTCTGACAGTAGCAATGGCTTGAATCTTGACTGCATCCGTCCTCAAACCCTTGCGTTGGCAAAATAAGTGACAATTTGGTCAAACTCGTCTATACCAAGCACTGTGCAATCAGTCTTAATGGCAAAGACTGCAAAAGGTTTTGACGATAAATTCAGAACCAAGACCGGAAAAGAATGCACAGCACTTCATCACTTTACTCATGGCATTTTCGCACTAGCGCGTGACCACAACACCCTTTTCGGTCCTCCAGGAGTAAAGAGCCACCGTTGGCAGACAGGATGGCGGCTGCAGTTGCGCGAAGCTCCTGAAGTCAAGATCTGTCTACGACATCATGGGAATGTTGCAAGCGTTTTTTTACCCTGTTTTGAAATTTTACCAATCTCTCTCTCTGATGAAACTTTGGGAGTTTCAGCTTCCAAGATCTCAGTCTGAAGCGAAACGAAGGGATTGATCTCAATTGATCTCCTCTTTTTCAGCCTCTCCGCGCGACAGGAGCAAGCACCGATTCATCTTCCTGAGTCCAAGAGGATTCACGTCTGGCAGCTGCATACAGAATTGGATGCGTGGTGTCACCATCAACTTGCGCCACAAACTGCGACACAAAGAGATGTTACACAAATCTAAATCCTTGTGGCTTGATGGTCCGTCAAGAAATTCAACAACTGCTTCGAAGAATACACCGAAGACATGTTACTTTTAGGATTTTTAGGTCCGGAATGACGCTCACAGATTCTTGTTGAAGCTTTGCGAAGCTGATTTTTGCATGCCCTTGCACCAAGCTTTTGAGAAAAAGAATCTGCAAGTAGCAAAGTCAAGACTTCGTAAGACTTCGTAAACTTCTAGTTCGCCCATCCACCACCATGGGTTCCTCCCATGTGCTCCCCAAACCAAAGGATTTCTGCAAAGCAACGCTGCATCGAGGGCCCAATTTGAAAGCCCCACGAAGCTCACCTGGGGGCAATGCGCAACTCGCTTAGCATAGCTGCGTTTTTGCAAAACAAGGAGGACACCTGAGAGGTGCTGAGAGATGCTAAGAGATGCTTCACCACGGGGTCCTCACGGTTTCCTCACGGTTTCTTCATGGTTTCCCGCTTAAAGCTGTGGATTCGGGTGTCAGGCCTGCTGGTCCGGCATCTCCAACAGCTTGTGCAGGACCTGGCACAACTGTGTCACACACGAAGCTGAGATCTACCCTGGCCCTAGACTCCTCATGCTTTACTTAACTTTTCATTCTTCCATATGCTTCCTGTAATTGCCGTGTCATCAAGTTACATCAGGTCGTTTCGAGCAAGGCTAAGGATCCACATCTGAGAAAGAAACAGCAAAGGACACGCTATGCAGCGAGATGACGGTGGAAACCAGCCTTGAGAGGCAAATTTGGAGACCGTTCTGCCAGTCCAACCTGAACGCATCGGTGGTTGGAACTCATTTTGCCAAACGAATGACTCCCACCATACCTCGTCCAGGAAAACGACGCCCCGGCGATCTTGAGAGTCCTCGCAGCCCAGGTTCATAAACATAAGCATCTTGGGCGCGTCCAAGCAGCCATCTTCACCATGCGGGACAACATCCGTCAGCGAACATGCGGCTCTCTCATGTCCACAAATATGAGCCCATTGGAGGAAAGAAAACGTTACAGTGCCTCAGTGCCTGCATTAAAGATTGGTTTGTTGCAAAGTTCTTCTCTACTTCGATGCATGACCGTGGTGGCCATGCTTTCAGAACTGCCCAACAAGGACACGGCACCAGTGCCTCTTCAAACTTTTTGGCATCCGCAAAGCGATCTTCAATGTCCTACAGAATCATGGGAACACCAAATCAAAGCAAACGGCATACAGGGTATTGAGCTATGGCATGCATTACATATACACATGTAACATGTAAATATATATATATGTGTGTGTGTGTGTATATGTTTGCTTATATTTATATGTCTATATATATATATATATTTATTTACTTATTTATTTATTTTTAAATAAATATATATATATATATTATATGTGTGTGTGTGTGTGCAATATATCTATAGCCTCGAAGGCAGGAAAACTGCAAGCCCATCTGCAAGGTGCGTCCTTGGCCGTGCTGTGCTTGGAGCACTGGTAGGGAAATACCTGAGACTCCAATCGTTGCTGCATGTTGCTGGACAACTCCTTTGGTGCTGGGAAAGGCAGTGAAATGCAGGGAAAGGGGAGAAGATGGGAGAAGTAACGGGAAAAGGTCTGCCGTTACGACGTTGCCAAGCCTACAGAAGGCGCTATCCCCACACTGTGTCGCTGGTGATCCGTTGTGCTGCGCTTTGCTGTCGCTTCGCAGCCCTGGCACGGCAATGTCGGGGAAGTAGCTCAGCTTTGTCGGCTTCGTTTCTCGATGAAAGCGGTCACGGATGATCTGTTGGCAGCTCGAAGGCACCATCAAAACATGGACTTGGCAGCTGCAACTTCACAAAATCATCACGGTGTCAACCATGTGTCTATGTCGATCATATCATCGACCATGTCATCAACATTCATCAACCACGTTTAGCGAGCAATTGGCTGCAAGTGGAAGCAGTTTCAAGGCATGGCTCGCCTGCATTGCCAAGCTCTTGGACGAACCAGGTTTGCCCACGAGGATCAAGGGCAGCCGTGCATCGATGCAAATGATCATCACGAACACATTCCTTGGGGAAAACGAAGCAGATTGAAGCATGCAAAACCCACCCCAAGAAATGCAAAGAAACGCTCCAAGTGTTGCGAGTTTTTGGCGCAAAAAGATAACAGCTGAGGGCTTGGCTGCGCTGACCAAAGCACAGAGTATAGCAGGGGACAACATTCAAGAAGGAGCCATCTTTTATCTACATAATCTACATATAAACACATATAGAAATACATATATTCATCTAATAGAGGGTTGTACGCTTGCTCGACCAAGGATTGTAGCAGCTGTCCAAGTCTCTCTCTGAGCGCTTCGTTGGCAGCAACACCAGCTGGCAACGGCAGCAATCCTTCCATGACCGTCGTCATTTCCTGTGCACGCTGCAGCATCGGAACCGCTGGGAACGACAACGGGACTTGGACATGCTCTGTTCCTTTGACTCGCCTGTTGAATCAGATCTTCGATGAAGGATGCCATGTACCAAATCTCTGGCAAATTGGGCCAGTAGGTCTCCACAGCTTCCTTGCACTCAGATTCTAAGGTGGAAATCTTTGTGAAACAGCGGAAAAGTATCAAACAAAGAGAAGCTGGGGCACCCTTCAAGTAGCTTCTTCTATTTTTTGGGGGGCTAGGAGGACAACCTGAAACTCCAAGGTTCTTTGAGGCGCCACTTGCCATCATCCAAAGAAAGAGATTCTCCCTTCCAAGCTCTGCAGAGTTCTGCTTCCACTTCTTTCAGCAACTTCTTTCTGTTGACAGCATCAAGGCGAAACCAGTAGCAGAGGCACAAGGATACCTTGGCGGAAGTGTGCGAGTGATCGGTGGACATGTTAATGGAAGGGTTTGGAACATGTTAAAATTGGTTTTCAAACAAAGCATCATCTTGGCCTGCTTTTCCATGAAGAAAATATATTAGATAAAGTCTTGAAAATTCATCAGAACTTCAGAGCTGCATAGAAGGCTTTCAGAAGTTTCTCCTCCTCATTGCTGCTGTCACTTCGTTTCAGCTCGTGATAATAGCTCGTGAGCTTCGCCACCCGAGACACATCCCGCAGGGACACAGCGGCCTACAGGAGCAACCCTTGAAACAGCAATGGGAACTGCAACATGCGAAGCTGAGCCACAACTGTTTCGACATGTTTCTACTTTCTTCGTCATCTCAACATAAGCTGAGGAACAACATCCCAGCCACGTAAGAACTTGTGGCATGCCAGAACGACGACTGCCATGACCTTCCGCATGGGTCGTGGTTCGGCGCCGAAAGGGAGGGACTTCAGCATAGCGTAGACGTACCTCTCCTCTTCCTTTTTGCTCAACATGCCAAAGTCCCAAGCGCATGCAATCAGAGATTGTGGCAGCGGATATACGGCATAGACCAAATCTGCAAGGGGGGTTGGCTCGCCGCAGTCACCATCAACCGAGCACTCCAAACCCCCCGTCAAGTGCCATGCTTTCTTTTTTCTGTATGGGTTGCAGGCTGCGAAAATCCGAAGATTCTCAGGCAGCTTCGTCCCCCGCATGGAATGGTCACAAACGAGCTCACGGAAAAGTCCTACACAGCTTGCGGTGTTGATTTCGTCCAAGAACCCCCAAACGTTCTGATCCGGGTAGCCAAAGGCAGCTGCAACAGCCGCCGAAACAAACTTCACAACATCATCCTCGCCCAGTCCACCATGGACATCTAGCGTATAAACAGGAACGCGGACAAAATTTGCTAAGTAATAGACCACTGCCCTCTTTCCGCAGCCAGACTCACCCATTAGCACCACTGGCACCCCTGATTTGATTCGGATATACAGCGCTGCCATTTTCATCACGTTGTCCACCGTGAGTGCGAAACCCTTGATGCGAGGATCTGTTCGAAGACGTCGCAAATGAGTCAGCAAGGCATTTTGGTCACCACAAACGCCCAAAATGTTGTTCAGCAAAACCTCTCCCTCACCGGGTTCAGTGGCACTGCAGCTCCTGAATTCTGAGTATGTAGAAATCTCTAAGCCCACCTGAAGCAAGGCAAGATCAGAAAAGGTCTCCATGCTGAAACGGAACCAAAGGTAAGGTCTACTAAGACGTCCTTGCATAAACACAATGGAAGTCTACATGCCAAAGGTCTACCTTTTGAACCAGAGATGTTTGACTTGACCCTGTGCCATCCTATGCCCACCTTCTTCCAAATTGTTTTGTCCTCCTTGCTGAGACTTTTCTGCCAGTGATGTCCCGAACGGGTGATAGGTACCAAGCCGGAAGCGTTCATGGAACGAGTTCGCGCAACATTGAGCCCCTGACACGGGATCCTGAGCTTGGCCACAATTGTGCCGAAGAAAGGTGCAGAAAAGGTTCCATAAGAATGGAGAAAGCGAAAGAAGGAAAAGGCATCGTGGGAATGATGGAAATGATGGGAATGATGGAAATGATGGGAATGATGGGAATGATGGGAATGATGGGAACGATGGGAATGATGGGAATGATGGGACTGATGGGAATGATGGGAATGATGAGAATGATGGGAATGATGGGAATGACGGGAATGATGGGAATGATGGGAACGATGGGAATGATGGGAATGATGGGACTGATGGGAATGATGGGAATGATGAGAATGATGGGAATGATGGGAATGACGGGAATGATGGGAATGATGGGAACGATGGGAATGATGGGAATGATGGGACTGATGGGAATGATGGGAATGATGAGAATGATGGGAATGATGGGAATGACGGGAATGATGGGAATGATGGGAACGATGGGAATGATGGGAATGATGGGACTGATGGGAATGATGGGAATGATGAGAATGATGGGAATGATGGGAATGACGGGAATGATGGGAATGATGGGAACGATGGGAATGATGGGAATGATGGGACTGATGGGAATGATGGGAATGATGAGAATGATGGGAATGATGGGAATGACGGGAATGATGGGAATGATGGGAACGATGGGAATGATGGGAATGATGGGACTGATGGGAATGATGGGAATGATGAGAATGATGGGAATGATGGGAATGACGGGAATGATGGGAATGATGGGAACGATGGGAATGATGGGAATGATGGGACTGATGGGAATGATGGGAATGATGAGAATGATGGGAATGATGGGAATGACGGGAATGATGGGAATGATGGGAACGATGGGAATGATGGGAATGATGGGACTGATGGGAATGATGGGAATGATGAGAATGATGGGAATGATGGGAATGACGGGAATGATGGGAATGATGGGAACGATGGGAATGATGGGAATGATGGGACTGATGGGAATGATGGGAATGATGAGAATGATGGGAATGATGGGAATGACGGGAATGATGGGAATGATGGGAACGATGGGAATGATGGGAATGATGGGACTGATGGGAATGATGGGAATGATGAGAATGATGGGAATGATGGGAATGACGGGAATGATGGGAATGATGGGAACGATGGGAATGATGGGAATGATGGGACTGATGGGAATGATGGGAATGATGAGAATGATGGGAATGATGGGAATGACGGGAATGATGGGAATGATGGGAACGATGGGAATGATGGGAATGATGGGACTGATGGGAATGATGGGAATGATGAGAATGATGGGAATGATGGGAATGACGGGAATGATGGGAATGATGGGAACGATGGGAATGATGGGAATGATGGGACTGATGGGAATGATGGGAATGATGAGAATGATGGGAATGATGGGAATGACGGGAATGATGGGAATGATGGGAACGATGGGAATGATGGGAATGATGGGACTGATGGGAATGATGGGAATGATGAGAATGATGGGAATGATGGGAATGACGGGAATGATGGGAATGATGGGAACGATGGGAATGATGGGAATGATGGGACTGATGGGAATGATGGGAATGATGAGAATGATGGGAATGATGGGAATGACGGGAATGATGGGAATGATGGGAACGATGGGAATGATGGGAATGATGGGACTGATGGGAATGATGGGAATGATGAGAATGATGGGAATGATGGGAATGACGGGAATGATGGGAATGATGGGAACGATGGGAATGATGGGAATGATGGGACTGATGGGAATGATGGGAATGATGAGAATGATGGGAATGATGGGAATGACGGGAATGATGGGAATGATGGGAACGATGGGAATGATGGGAATGATGGGACTGATGGGAATGATGGGAATGATGAGAATGATGGGAATGATGGGAATGACGGGAATGATGGGAATGATGGGAACGATGGGAATGATGGGAATGATGGGACTGATGGGAATGATGGGAATGATGAGAATGATGGGAATGATGGGAATGACGGGAATGATGGGAATGATGGGAACGATGGGAATGATGGGAATGATGGGACTGATGGGAATGATGGGAATGATGAGAATGATGGGAATGATGGGAATGACGGGAATGATGGGAATGATGGGAACGATGGGAATGATGGGAATGATGGGACTGATGGGAATGATGGGAATGATGAGAATGATGGGAATGATGGGAATGACGGGAATGATGGGAATGATGGGAACGATGGGAATGATGGGAATGATGGGACTGATGGGAATGATGGGAATGATGAGAATGATGGGAATGATGGGAATGACGGGAATGATGGGAATGATGGGAACGATGGGAATGATGGGAATGATGGGACTGATGGGAATGATGGGAATGATGAGAATGATGGGAATGATGGGAATGACGGGAATGATGGGAATGATGGGAACGATGGGAATGATGGGAATGATGGGACTGATGGGAATGATGGGAATGATGAGAATGATGGGAATGATGGGAATGACGGGAATGATGGGAATGATGGGAACGATGGGAATGATGGGAATGATGGGACTGATGGGAATGATGGGAATGATGAGAATGATGGGAATGATGGGAATGACGGGAATGATGGGAATGATGGGAACGATGGGAATGATGGGAATGATGGGACTGATGGGAATGATGGGAATGATGAGAATGATGGGAATGATGGGAATGACGGGAATGATGGGAATGATGGGAACGATGGGAATGATGGGAATGATGGGACTGATGGGAATGATGGGAATGATGAGAATGATGGGAATGATGGGAATGACGGGAATGATGGGAATGATGGGAACGATGGGAATGATGGGAATGATGGGACTGATGGGAATGATGGGAATGATGAGAATGATGGGAATGATGGGAATGACGGGAATGATGGGAATGATGGGAACGATGGGAATGATGGGAATGATGGGACTGATGGGAATGATGGGAATGATGAGAATGATGGGAATGATGGGAATGACGGGAATGATGGGAATGATGGGAACGATGGGAATGATGGGAATGATGGGACTGATGGGAATGATGGGAATGATGAGAATGATGGGAATGATGGGAATGACGGGAATGATGGGAATGATGGGAACGATGGGAATGATGGGAATGATGGGAATGATGGGAATGATGGGAATGGAGTGAGGTGAGAGAAAGGGAGAGAGAAAGAGAGTACCAGGGCTCTACAAAAAATGCAACTTGTGATACCCTATGCATGATATAGGGTCAGACATGGCAGGGCGCAGGAGCACAAACGGGGTCCTTTTGGGTATGCGGCATCATATCTTCAGTGGCGTGGCATTTTGCTAAGCAGTGAATTCGCATGGGGATTTCGGTTTGGGCACTACGTAGTCTAACCAATGACCCAAGAATCAAACGATCCAAAAGGAAATCAAACCCCGGTTGCTCAGGGGAAATTGCCGAGGATCAAGCACAAGGTCTTCAGGCCCCACATGCTAAAGCTAATCAAACGAATCAAAGGCTCAGGATGGTGAAATGAGACTATGAGATACTATGAGTACCACCCTTAAGAATTGTGTCTTGGTCAGTGCAGCCCAAGGACTGGATCATTAATGTTGAAAATGAGTCTCATGAAAATGCGGACCAATGCTGAGCCAAGTCTCAAAACCAGCCTCAAGCCCCAGTCAAACAAGAGCGGGAAGGACCTTCCTCGATCTTCGGGGATTTGAAGTAGCCCCCAATGCTGCTCCAGGAAGGAATTCCGCAACAAATGTCGAGAGGCCAGTTCTCGTGACAACGTGCAAAGGGACTGCGACACTATGGAGCTCAGCTGCTGCGTCAGAGAAAAAGTATTGCGCTCAGCATGCCTCCACTGCTGCAAAAGCGGCATGGCAACATCGAAAGTGCCACACAATATCCGAGCAAAGTGGACCATGTGCACCTTAGAGTTTCCAATTCGAGCTTAACTCTTGGACTCTATATCGCAAAGGCATATGTTTTTCATCTCTTTTTGAATCTCCAAGACATCGAACAATGTCCAATGCAACAAACGGACAGGTGCTTGGGAGCTAAGGTCGCAGCAGTGTCACAGCTTCCTTTTGGCCCTTCTTCCCGCAGCAACCGCAGGCACTCGTGCGGATTCACTGGTTGATGCATCACAGCATGCATCACTCGTTGATCAAGCAGGCCCCCGTGACGACATGCACGAAGAATTTGAGCTGCTCGTTGCAATTCGCCCCTAGTGGGGTCCCAGATTTGATCTAAAGAAACTTCACGATGCTGAACCAAAGAATAGAAACCAAGATCTGTGAGCTGAGGATCCGCACCCAAGACATTTGGCATTTCAAGATAGATCGTCACGGCATTGTGAGGTTGCAGGGGGAATGGCTTGCCATCATTGAAAGGAAGTTGCCGAAGGACCAGCAATCGAAAGAGCAAGATGTCTACTTCGAGGCTTTCAACCAATGGAGAGGGGCACAGCACCAGGGCACTCCGAGTACGAACGCCGGCGAAGCACTCCCGCAGCCGGCCAATGATGTCAACATTTCCAGTAGTCTCATTGACCATGACCGTATTCTCCCGCATCTCTTGGCGCCTGATATCCTGCTCTATCCACACGCTCTTGCCAGCGCATGGCGTCCTTGACCAAACGAGAGTACAACGTCTTTCCAATTCCCTCCGGAGCTGAGCAATGGAAAACTGTGGGGTATCTTGCTGATAGGCCCGGAATGCATCAAAGGGTAAGCAATCTTTCGTACAGCCTACCATAGCCAGTAGGTACTTCTTTTGCCCAGCTGAGGCCCCCAAAGATTGCAACAAAGATCTCCAAGTTGAAAGAAAATACTCCTGAGCAGAGTAGCTCAAGCACTCCGGCAGGACGAGGACATGCAAACAATGCTCTGAGAGCAAGCACCGTAAGAGAAACAGCCGCAGATGCTCGGCTTGAAACTCTGGCGGCAAGCCCGAACAAATCAGCACTTGCCTCGCATTGGGCATGGAGCCTTGGATGTCATGAAACATGGAAAGCACAGATGGAACAAGCTTCTTCTCGGGCACAAAGAACAGATTTGGAGAGCCTGGCTTCAGGTATGCTGGCACTGTCGGAGATGCAGTGCGTGGCAAGTTGGGTAAAGCTGTAGCTACTCGATGAAGCTTTGAAGCCTCTTCTCGCACACGAGGCGCAAGGTGGCGGGTGGAGAAATCTTGAAGACAGCGCCAAGCAGTAGCCATTACCGTCTCAGGAGGCCGCAGGTCGTTTTGAATTTGATCGATGGTACCTGCTGGCAAGTTGAACCTGGCATTATGAAGCAGGTCCTCCAAGTTTCTTCGACTAAGCCCAGGGGCCGTCAACTCCTGAACGTTTGAGTGCGTGAAAAGGTTTAACACTGGATAAGTCCGCCGGAGGTTCAAGTCTACTTGTTCCCACTCCTGCAGATCCACTTGGAAACCACTCAAGATCATCTTGATTTCAGCTCCAGGCGTCCCTGTCAGTTGGATGGAATGCTCGGATGGGACAGCAAGGCCTCTCATCTTCATCTGCTCCTGCAAGTGCAGCAGCTCCTCTGTGACCTCAGCACCACACTTCTCAACTGCAATGACATTCATCAAAACGAGATATCTTCTATATCTTATTTGTATCTTACTTGTTTATTATTGACATGATATATATATATATATGTATGTACATATACACATGCAAAAAATACCAACGGTAACGATCTCCAGTGCCCAGTGAAAAACAGGGGCCACGCCTGCAGCAAGTGGCTCAAGTCAGCGACCCTTGAGTGGGTTCCAGTGTCAAGCAGCAGCCTGTCTCGCATCTTCTTCATCCGTTCGAGGTCGTAGGAACCACTGACCGCAACCAGATGCGTAGAACGACGATCTCTGATGACCCAGCGACCTGTCCACATCTGCTGGAAGAGCTCGACATCACGGCCCCGGACATCCTTCGACAAGTCGGAGTGCAGAACGGCCACGACTCGCAGGAGTTCCTCTGCTCGTTGCAGCAACGCCACAGGTGTGGCGGGAGCATGTTGCTTCAAGGCCTTGATGAAAGATCTCAAGGAGTGAGCACCCTCTGGCATCAGAACACCTGGGGGGCTCTAACAAAGATGGGGTTTGGATGGTTTGGTTTTTCAGTTTCGGAAATGTTTCTTCTCGCTTGAAGAAACTCAAATCATACCGGGCCTACCAGGAAGGGTCTCAAATCTGCAAGGTCGTGCACTGCTGCTACTTGAGAGCGTTCAAAATCAGCTGGACTTTCTCGTACCATGACCTCCAGCTCCCCGAATCGCTTGGCGCAAAGGAATTCCAAGCGTCGATCTCCTTTTTTTGCGAAGAAAAAAGAGATCCAAAAAGAAAAAATGAAAAAGATCAAGAGAAAGAGACAGAGAGACAGAGATAAAAAGGGATAGAAAGAGACGGAAGGAGATAGACAAAGAGAGAAAGGAGCCGAAAATATCAAGGGAAAGCAACTCGCTGTCCCAGAATTTCCCAACTGAGTCCTTCCGCAAGCATCTGGATCACGGGTTCTTGCTGTAGAATCACATGTAGTGCTTCTGCTCCTGCTGAATGCACCTCCAACTCTGACACATGGGACTTGGAGTATTGCTTGATGTCTCTCAGCATGGAGTCCCACTTCAAATTCTTGCCTGCTGAATGCACCTCCAACTCTGACACATGGGACTTGGAGTATTGCTTGATGTCTCTCAGCATGGAGTCCCACTTCAAATTCTTGTGCTCAACAAGCTGCCGCTCAAAGTCTTTCAAGTCATTGTCTTCAATCAGCAAGTCTCGTTGCTGCAAGTGGCTCAGTGCAATCTTCAGATCGGAGAGGACAACGGAATAACCTTCAAGTTGCGATAGTGCAGTCAAGTCTGCTTCCAATCGCGTTCTATCGCAGCTTGAATCCTCCCGGCCAGACAGCGCACGTGCTGCTGCCAACTCCTGCCGCAACCACTCCGAGATTCTGTGATGTTTCCGGTCGCCAATGTGCAAAAGCAGCTGCGCATTTCTGAGTGTGATCTCCTCAGACTGTAGCGAGCTGAACATGTGTTTCCAAGATTCTTCGATCTTCTCCAAGACTTGTGGAACCGAAAGATCTTGCGATTCCACCATCTCATCAAGAACAGCCTCGCGGATAACCACAGACCCATCCAATGCCTTCACTACGGCGGAATTCGGTATCTCGGGATGCAGCAACTGACACTGTTGCAACACTTCACATGCTAGGCATCTGTCCCAGGAGCTTTCAATCCTCTTCACATCCTGCAAGACGTTTTCGAGGCGTTTCCGTGTGCAATGGTGCCAGGTCGCAACCTTCTCAAAGAGTTGGAAAGCTGCCTTTGTCTCCAACAAGAATTGCAAATTCTTTTGAAGCTCATCATATCCCAACAACTTCAAGTCAAAAGCCCGAGCTGCCTGTTGGAAAGGTCCCGTACAAAGCCGCTGGCAATCTGCAACTGTAAAATCTAAAGACTTGAGTTTGTCAAAAACTTCCTGTAGCTGATTCTGGAGCTGCCTATAGCAATCACTCAGGCCTTGATGCTTGAAATGCTGCCATGCAGGCAATCTCAAGCATGCCTCATCTTCAATTGCCGTCTGCCACTTCAAGACACGAACATGGACCAAACGATGAAGCAATGCCAAGGCAATTTCTTCACAGCCTCTGGCATCGCCAAAGTGCTCGATTTCATCCAGGAGTTTGGCTCGATCGCCCTGTGCGTACTCGCTGTCGCAGGTCCTCTGTGCGTGTTCCAAGAAAAGCTGTTGGAATGGCCAAGCAGAAAACACTTTCCTCAGTACCCGAATCTCAAGATGTTCTGAACGAAGTGTCAAGCAATGCCAAGTGTTTGTTACAGCCCCACCTCCGTATTGCATGAAGCTGGAACACCGTGAATACACAAAACAAAATGAAAAACAATAAGACAATCTCCTCGCCGGGAGTCAAGGATAGGAGTTCAAGAAGATCATGAATGCTTGAATGCTTCAAAAGTTCTTTGGCAAAGCCTCCTCCTTGAAGCTCATGCAGATTTTCCATCAACTTCAAGGGCTCAAACCATTGCTTCAAGGTGCCAACCGAATTCGGTCGCAATGTGGACATCTTAGCCGTGAGGAGTGCGAACTGCTGCCGCATCACCTCCCAATCAAGCAACCCTTTCGCCAGCTTCAAGGAATATGTGACCCCAGCCACGATCTGAGAGACATCGCTCCTTGTCCAATGCCTCCTTAGGTCGGGCAGTGCCAGCTTGCAGACTACAACATGCCTACAACTATCTCCCTTGTCTTGGGAATGTTCAGCCTTTTCCATGCTAGATCGCAATGGAAACACAAAACACTGATATGACCTCAGCCAAGATTCTCACATGCTTTCAGCAACGAGGTTGAAAGCATGGGCCAATGTGAGCCCTGCTCTTCAACTACTTTGAGAAATCCTCTGAAATGCTGTGTAGCTGCACGCTGCAGTGCGGGATCGATGACCATGCTCCAAAAGTCCCCCTGCATTTCGTCGAACCAGTCCTGGGGGGGCTGAAACTGCTTGGAAAACTCTGAGTAAGTCCGCTGTCCCATCCCGGTTGAAAACTCTAAAACTTGTGAAATTCATTGAATTTGCATCTGGATATCTGCATGACCAAGTTGACCTTTGCCCTTCTCGGACCTCCTCGGACCTCCTCGGACCTCCTGGGACCTCCTCGGACCTCCTTGGACCTCCTTGGACCTCCTTGGACCTCCTTTCCCTTCGGTCCGAGGCTCTTGTGTGGGAGCTTCCTTAAGCAGCTGCTTCAAATCTTCCAACTCCAGCCTTTGGCAAAACCTTCGAGCGAACAAACACCGCCGTCCTTCTTGACACATCCTGGGGCACGTCAACTGCCCTGGCGACGGCCTGGTGACCTGTTGGATAAGTTGGAACAAGGTTGCGAGGCAGGTTGCATGTCTGGCGCGAGTTTGTTGACATTTCAAGAGCATCAAATTGCTCCAAAGATGTAACCTGCTAGGTCAACTCTGCAAACAGAAAGCTTGGTATAGCTTGGCGTTACTGTGTTTCTTCCTTGTTTCTTCCTTGTTTCTTCCTTAAGTTTCCCCCTGCGGTCTCCCAAGCTGTTCGCCAAGTGGCAGCGGTGCCATCTGCAGCAGAGCCCTGGCGGTTGGACAAAGGTCTCCAAGGAGGGCCTCCGCGCCTCTCAGAAGAGGTCGGACCAACTCCTAGGAGCAACGATGGCAGGTCGGCATGGCTGAGGCCTCTCCCCAAGGGGCTGAGGCATGGCTGCATAGCTGCAGGCATCTCTGTGTTTCAAGATGCTTTCAGCCATTTTTCAATAAGAAATCTGTGGCAAATATCCGACTTGGCCAAGTCTCCAGGCTCTGGAGGAAAGTTTCCTCATCCAAAGATTGCTCCATCTTCGGGAAAGTTCGCACGTCCGTGCCCACAAGCGAAGCGAGAACCACCGCCGAAAGGAGTCCTGGCAACGCGTAGTGTTTCCAGTTCCACGAATGCGTTACATGTCTACACTAAGATTGGGACACACTTCTAACACAATCTTCGCTTGCAGAGTTCTGCGCTTCGCCTTCCAAAGTACCAGGCACCACGAAGGCCTCGATATACTGGGCCAAGGGCAATGCTTCTGAGGGTCGACAGCCAGAACGCTCATCCAGTTGGAGGCAGCGCTCCTTGGAAACCAGGAGAAAGGAAGCCCCATGGAGAACACAACAGGAAGCACAACGGGAAGCACAACGGGATGCCTCATGTCAGCATATGTCAGCATGTAACATGTGTCTGTGCGTGCAACCGACCTGGGGGCTCGAGCACTTCTATTCTTTCCTACTTAGATTTGTGGTGAAGAGTTCGTTGTGATTGGGATCTCGCTATTTGCTATTTCGGCACACCTACTGCAAACCACTAGAAATCTGATACATCAGAAGTACATCAAGCTATCAAGAGCTTGCAATAAGGTGCAACCCGGCTGGAGCGCACTGTGCTCAGAGAAAGCTTCCAAAAGATCTTGTGAAGAAGCTGACTTCGTGAGCAAGAGGAACCTCAGCAACAAATTGGTCTGGCCTTGGATGGCCCTTGAACCCATCGAAACACCTCTCTTTGGCAGACGTGGCACGGTGTGCATGGTGCATGGAAATTCGAAAATATCTTTATCGATGTGCATGTGCCTGTTGGACTGGGCCAAACACCGGCTAAGACAAGAAGATCATATCCGAATGTACTTCTCCATGATTCTGAATGCATTCTTAATCACGGATGTGACATTAATGTATTTGCACTGTACGACCAGTTGTTACGAAGGACACAAGTCATATAAGGCCTGCCATACAAGATAAAGTGCAAGTGGTTTCGCATCAGTGTGCTACGGCTTGCTAAAGGTTCTTCTAGCTTTCTTATTGTCACTGTAAAAATTTCTGTAGCTTTCTAATCTTCTGGTTTTCTTCTATAGCTTGGCTTATCTTCAGCTTTCTTCGCTCCTTCTATAGCTTTCTGCATGCGAATGGTTCCCCACATGAAGCAAAGGGCAACAACTGCCGGGCGCAGCAATTCATGATCGACTCGGGCGGCCAGGAGAACTGCCTCGACACAGGGCATGGAAGGGGCAACTCTGCGTTTGCATCACCATTCCTCCGAACTTCAACTCTCTTCCTTCAACTCTCTTCCTTCAACTCTCTTCCTTCAACTCTCTTCCTTCAACTCTCTTCCTTCAACTTTCTTCCTTCGACTCTTCAAGTCTTCAAGTCTTGAAGTCTTCAAGTCTCTAAGTGTTCCTTCTTTTCTTTCCTTTTCTGTCCTTCATTGTGACTCTCCAAAGTGTTCTTTTAAGTGTTCCTTCTTTCGCAAAGCGACCTCTTTGGTGCCGCCGCTAAGGCATCAGGCAGCGTCACCCTGGAGGAGCGTCCCATCTCGTTGAAGAGGTCCAACCACACGAAATCGCTGCAACGACTCGAGCCTGAAGAAAGGCACATCCACAGAGTCCACAGAGTCCACAGTAACTGCCGTGGGAAAATGAAACGCAGCACATCGTCAGAAAAAAGGCTCTGGATGTGCTTTCAACTGCCTTTCGCACATCGGAATAGCTGGAAACCTGTGTCTTGTTATTGGAATGGATCTGGTTGGTTGCGCACCCTGCACTTGCCTTCAAGCCGCGGTGCGCTTCCACCTTACCACATCGATTCGAACAAAATGTTCAAAGGACTAAGCCCACTAAGCCCTTCACTGAGATCGAGGACCCATTTCTGTGCAGCATTATAAGAGAGGCTGAAGTACCTGTGCGCATGCTGAGTCAGTTGAACTGTCTTAAACGATTGAAATCAATTGAAAACGATTCATAAAACAAACATAGCAGTTGCCGGACATGTTGCTGAATGCCATAGGTGTCGACAATTTCGAAATGCTCGTCTTCTGCCTCCACCGCCACAGCAGGCCGAGTGTCTGAGACAAAGCGCCCTTCCCAGCTGGCAAACACAGTGTAGTCGAACCACTTCCCACGCTGCACTGATGGGAGAAGCACACGTTTCACCAAAAAGTCATAGCCTCTGGCGAGAAACTGAGGGGAACCCAGAAAGCTCAAATCTTCTTCATCGGGGCCAAAAACAACGCAAATCTACAAAATGCTTTTTGTGTCAAGTTAGCCATTTGCGATTGATATGCCAAAAGCAATTCCCCTTTCTCAACTTGCCAAATTCAAAACAGAACGAAAATAACAACGTTTCTGCTTGGACATCTCTGGCCTTCTGCTTCTTCCAGCATCAGGGAGGGCTGCCGGTTGGTCGAACCAAGCGAAGCACAGGAGCCAGAGATCCAGAAAGCAGGGCCACCTTCCACCTCAGACTTTGCTGATCAAATCCACACATGACCAAGCTCCATAATGTTCTAAAAGAGTTCGAAGATTTGAAAATGCATGTGGGCGCACAAGTTGGGAACTCAATTCGGTCCGACCTTCGGTGCAAAGAAATAGAAAGGCACCCCGTTTTCATCGGAGCAAATGGAGCGAGGTAAGAACTTCACATCGATGCTCTGCAGCTGCAGCAGTTCCAAAAGCCGCATCTCCAAGCCATTCTGCAGCATCGCGTGCAGAGGTGGAGGAATACCTGGGAACAGCAGGGCTGTTAACCCTACAAGGTCTGTGCCTTGGTGCAATAACATCAAGTCGGTCTTGCAGAAAAGGTTGTGACAACTTGTCACTGACAAGTTACCTGAGCCATTCTTCAGAGTTTGGTGCAGATCTGCCATCACCTGAATGGCTTCACACAGCTCTTCAGACGATGCAGGATCAGCTTTCCAGCCCAGATCCAGCAAACGCCGAAGCAGCTCTGCCTGCCGAAACCCGGTCACCGACTGATTCAAAGACTGAACTTCTTTGGTTTCAAAGCTCCTGGCCCTTTGAAATCCAGAGCTTAGAACATCGCCCACAAATGTCAATGTGCTGAACGCATGACACGATGTGCATCCTTGCCCCAATCAACTGCTGCATTGTGATTTGCCTACCACGGCACCTAATGCAATGATGTCAGCTTCCTGGACCTGCACTGCAATGATTCCAATCGGTTTCCCGTTTCCGCGCCTTCACATTTTCCGGAGGATAGCGTGAGCACTCGTGCACTGCCAATCTCATCTGCCGATTCCTTCCTGAGAGAAAAGAATACCTCAGCTGAGTGCAGCCATACAACTTCCGATAGCCTTTCTCACCAGCCCAACTTCAAACAAAGACTGGTAACATGATGTAACATGGAACATAGCGCAACCAGAGTAAGTCTGGTGCAAAGTGCTTGGAACCCCGATTTTGATGCGAGGCTCAAGGAAGAAGTGTTGCGAACCAAAAAGTCGAGCACAGATCCAATGAATCCAGAGCTGCTCAATGTTGTCACTGTGTCCTCTGGAAATGTCCGAATCTAACAAGACTCAGTGACCAAATCCTCATAACAAATGACCTTTCAAACTTTCTACTTGAAATTCTCCATGGCAACGACCGCCAGGTAAGCATCTACAGAACATGTTGTTTCATAGCGTGCACACGCAAGCGTTACCGCAACATACTACAACTACATCAGCAGCAACAGCAACAGTGGCAACGATCTCATCATTGAGTTTTGGTTCTTGCCTTGACGGACCAAGAGCTCTGACAAAATCCCTTGCGGCTTCCCTACAATGAGAATTTTTACTCAAGAAACCAAATTGACGATAAGAAAATGTGGTTTCGATATGGTGTCTACTTCATCTACTTACTATGTATCTTACTGTGTTGGAGAATGGTATTGGTTTGCACTGCTTGGCCTCAACGCTTCGTGGGTGTCGTGGCATGATAGTGAGTACGTTTTACTTGTTAACGAAAATTCACCACATCCGAAAGGGCTTGACATACAATGTACGTTGTGTTGGTCCAATTGGTTGACTGAGGTTTGTGAATGTTTGTGATACTGTTCCAAAGCATTTAACCCGCTCTCTGTCAGAGGATCTGGATGTATCCGAGTTTTCGGCTGGCAATGAAACAACCACAACTGATGTTTTACTGTATCTGTTCGCGTCGCCAGTGGATATTGGGCCGTCTAAACCTCTCTACAAGACATGCCCTGTGGATATGGCAGCCCGACTCTGTGAAGTTCAGGTAGTGTCGTTTTGTCACCCAAATTGGGCCCTGAGTTTTGGATCTTCGGGCGTAATGGCCATTGACTTCTTTGACGTTTGGTGTCCGGTGCTCTGGTCGATGTTGACATACTTTGGATGGCGTCGAATCTCACATGTTGGGATAGCAATACGCATGCACCTGCTATTGACATTACCTTGGGGGCTGTTGGGTTCTCCGAGGCTTTAAGCATCAAGGTGTTGGGGCTGTTGACATGTTGGCATCTCCAAGTCTCCTCGCTGTCCACGGCCGTTGACTCCATTGCTCTGGATCAATTTCGGAGCTTCAAGACCAATGTATCAAGATCAAAACTATTCGTAAGTCATATGCCTTGTCATATGAAAGTCATATGCCATACCTTGTGCTATACCTTGTCATCTGTTCCAACAGCTTTTCGCTGTGTTCGCTTTGAAGTCTTAGCAACTTGATGTCATGTCGAAGATCGCGCAAGCCCATCGCCTTCCTTGAGTTCTGGGCTGCGTCAAGTTGCACACAACGATGGGCGAAACTTGCAAAGTAGGACCTACTTCAGCAGGATAGAAAAATAGGTTTTACTTTTGGGGAACCCGAAGATTGGAAATGCCACTCACATACGTTCTCAAGGCAGGACCCCAGAAATGATTTCAGCTTATGCGTTCAGGGTTTTCCCCTGGGCAAAGCACGATGGCAGCCAAACAATGGAGGCGCAATGAGGATCATCGCAACATTGCAGATGCAAAAACGAAAACAACCACTTGCGCCTACTGAGCACATTCACACTGCAGTTTTTCAGCGTTGGGTCAATTCTGCCTTGCAGTAGCCGACCTTGGCTACACGTCACGGCCAGGGCAAATTTCACTGAAAGTTGCAGGGGATTTCAACATGCTGTGAAACCTGCCAACATCATGCCAGGGACGTAGCCACATCTAAATGAGGCCAGGCAACGCCCCTTTCAGCAGCTAAGTCACAGAAAAAGCATCAGCCGGAGACTCCGCAAAGAACTTGGATCAAATGAAACTGTAGGTCTCCTCGGGTTCACAACTTGCCCCTCCAGGCGGCAAAGGTGGACAGGAAACTTTGCCATCATTTATCATCTATTTGCGTTTGATTCACGCTTGTTGCAGAGCCTTTGTTCATCCTCAATGCCAAGAGAACAATAAGTCGAAAATCGATAACACATGATAACAATGAAATACAATCAACGGTGGCACAGGAGCAAAGTTTTGGAGCAGGCAGAATGTCAGCTTTCGAATGGTCGATTCCCAGCGTAATTTCTCTGCAAATTGCGTGCTATACGGGAGCTGTGCACGACGCTGCAGAGGCTCGAGCACTCGCAACATGCATGAACCTCAAGGGGGTTGACAACTCCACCATAAAGAAACCGAGAAGGGGAAAGAAATCCGAGACGTGCTGTGCGAAAGTGAGGCGGCATATACAATGATTGCCTGGCCGCAGAATTGCATGGACTTATCAATGCAAAAATATACCGAACGTGCGTTCGATAGAAACATCTTCTCCCACCACCTTAATTCAAAAGTGCTCGACTCAAGCAGGAAGCAGTTCAGAAGAACCAGGCAAGAAACATGGACAAATGTAGCCACGTTCGCTTCATATCGATAGTAGTGGAAAAAGGACGGTGCAGCATAAATAAAATTATATGCTAGTCATAACTTATCTAGAACGATGTTTAAGAAGGAAAACTGACAAAACTCAATCAATGTCTGCTTCAAATTCAAACTGACATAAAGCGGTTGATTTTCTTGGCTCTCCAACGGCACTCATAGTTTCTCTCATCTTCTCTCTGCGTTCAAACCGCAAAGGCTTCGATTCTCCAAGCATGTTCTGGACAAACTCTGTTCAATTTTGAACTTTGAGAAGATTGAGTGCATATAGAAAAAGGTATCGAGTACGTGAAAAGATTGAACATATGAATGATGAATGATGAATGATTCTGAAAGATGATGAATAATCTTTAGAATGATTTCTATGATAATGAAAATGTAATCTTATAGGATGACAAATGTATACAAATGTTATGTAATCTTATAATTGTGCAGTATATTTGCTGTGCATTTGATAGCAATATAGCAATGTGTGATTTTCTGTTGTGCAGCCGGCTTCGTTTCCCAAGGCTCTGCTTGCACTTCCACGGTCTCGCCCTGTCGCAACTCTTCGAGCTGCGGCTCCAGGTCCTGCAGGACCACCATCGGCAACACAAACACACTGGGACGCTGGGACCTTCAACCGTTCGAATCAGCTTCATATACAAATCATATTAACAATTCTTTCTTCATTCTTTTTTCTCTTCTTTCCAAATGGTTAGAAGTCTTTCTCTCCCTTTCCATCTCTCTTTACATTCTCTCCAATTCTTTCCAAATCTTCTTTCTCTTTTACTTTTCTACATTCATCTTTTCATACATTCATTTAAATACTTTATACTCATTTCATACATTCATCTTCTCTTCTTCTTCTCTTCTCCTAAATATTTTTCTTACATATTTTCTCTCCGTCCTCCCAGAGGCGCGTGGCCAGGGCTTCGCTGCTGTCGGGGGCC
>VSDK01008243.1:16101-34224 GCA_009767595.1 Symbiodinium kawagutii | reverse complement strand
CCAGGCGCGGCAGCCACGCGACGCCCAGGCGGAAGCCCAGCGCCGCCGCGCCCAGCGCCGCGAAGGACACGCACTGCAGCGAGTTCGCCTCGGACAAACCGAAGGAAAAAAATGAATAGTAAAGTAGTTTACTTAGTACAGATCTTTGTAGTACTCTAGTAAAATAAAAGTTGAATGAGGAGTACTTCTAAGTAAAGATGAGGAGTACTCATTTATTAGTAAAATAGTGAGGAGTACTACAAAGATGAGGAGTCTAAAATAATTAGTACAGATCTAAAGAATGTAGAGAAATGAATCGAATTTATTTGAATTCAAATATGTTTCATTGTATTCAAGTGTGTGCATATTCATCTGAGGATCTTCTTTTGTTCGAAGTCACTTGCAAAGAAGCACTCAGTGCACAAGCTTTCGGAACCCACGTGATAGCGGATTGGAAGCATGTCAAAGTGTTGATGCATCTGCAAAAGCAGAAACGCATCTCTATTGGTTTGTATATGTTTGTATGGTTTTTGTCCTTTCCCATACATGACAACGGAAGTGCACAGTGTGGGATCTTGTCAAGGGCACAGCTCGAACCGAAATCGGAGACACTTCAGATCTTCGGAGACCGGTCACCTGTGGCTGCGAATACGGCTGCACCATTCCCACCGCAGCAGCCATTCCCAAAGTGATCGCCAGAGACAGCTGCAAGCCATCTGCACTGGCCACCACCGAGACCAAAGCCACTGCCAGGAGTTTCTGAACGATTTCCATCCAAAGGTTTCTGCCTTGGCAGAGCACCAAATTAATAACATTAATGGATATCTGAATGCTGAGCAAATCACACCTTCCACAAATATGGTTTCAGCTTAGGAGTTTCGCTGAGTAGGAAGTTTCTTTCCGACGCGAATCCGTTCATGACTAAGAGGAAAAAATCCCCCGGTTGCCCAAAAGCAAGAACAAAGTCAAGCTAGAAACCGCTACAGGAAGATTTACGGACAAGATTTGAGAAAAAAATAAAGTTATAAAGTGAAGAAAGTGTCAAAAATTGCAAGTGCTGAGGGGCAAGACGTGTACTTCAGCAGCAAATGCTTCGCACCCGACAGGACTCGATCCATTTTTTGTTCTTGAAGGACACATCGCTCCAGAAGCATCTCTGTGATCGCCCGGCACCGCAAGGTCAGAGCCTGTTGCTTTCTGCCTTCTCCCAAGACTTCTGCGAAATCCACAGCTGCGAAATCCAAACCAGCTCGATTCTCACGATCTCACAGGGTTCAAATGTCTATGACCGCGTATGGAAAATCTCCATGTGTCCATGTGTTTCGTGCATGTATACAACATGCACAGATAGGACATACGCAATCAGAGTCATGCACACAACGCTACAGAAGGTAACACAATATAACAAACATGTATCATTTCACATGTGCACACTTGCATAACATAGCATAAAGGCGGTGTGTGTGTGTGTATGGGAAATCCATGCTTGTGTATGCATGTATAGCCCTGTGCATCTTTCACAAATTGAAGTTCTCAAACTGAGAACAACTTGGGCCTTCCAGCAGTGCCACCAGCGCTACTCCATCGGCAAGTCGCAACGTGACGGGTCCTCGCAAAAGGACTGCGATGTAAGCAGCAGCTGCAGCCACCAAGCGACGAGACGATTCGTATCCGTCTGCCTTCACTGCCTTGACACCATCCAAATCAAGACTCGTATCACGTGTCTTCCGTACATCGTGGAGACTCACTTTGAGGTTCCCTGGGTCCGTTTCGACTGTGGCCACAGTCGTCCTACTGGATCCCAGGATCACGTGTTGCCTCGCATACAAGTAGAGCAAACAGCCAGGAATCAGCACGGCATAACAAAAAGCGCAAGAGAAACCCACGAGATCCACGGCGGTTTTCAGCTGAGAGGTCTCGTGGCATCGAATGTATGGCATGCTCTTCCGGAACGCAAACAGCTCCCGCAACACTTCCTTAGCTTGTGCAAAACACAACATGTGAGGTGATCTGACATCTTTCATTTCTGCGTCACAT
Organism: Symbiodinium kawagutii; assembly: GCA_009767595.1. NCBI lineage: Eukaryota > Dinophyceae > Suessiales > Symbiodiniaceae > Symbiodinium > Symbiodinium kawagutii. Next base: position 32,208 of record VSDK01008243.1, on the reverse strand, counting down.
TGAAAACAAATGATTGCAATGGTTTACATCTTTTCTCATGTCTCTTCTCCTCTCTTCTGGTTTCCACCAGAAACAGCAACAGCTGAGAGCTGCTAACCTTCTTACCCTGTGCAGCACACAGACCAAGCCACTCCAGCTCCATCCGTTTCTTGGCAGCTCAGGAGATTCCAGCAGCTGGACGCACCTCCGATGTACAGCAAAGTGATCACCTGCGAGGTGTGTCATGTCGTTACGGACTCGTTACCAGCTCAGCTTGAATTCTTCGCCTTTCCTCATCTGTGCTCAGTTGCTTGTCTTGAATTGGTAGCCTTAGTTGCTTATCTTGAATTTGACCATCGACACCTTGCCTTGAATTCAGCACCCCCTGGGCAGTACTCAGGATTATTGATACAGTCGCTTGGATCCATACCGTGCAACACAAGAGTGCCGGCAAGTAAAGTAACGGGATTTGAAATGTCTTCTACGTTTGAATGCTTCTCTCTCTCTTTCTCTATTTCTCTTCGATCTATCATTCTCTATTCTTCTTCCATATTCTCTACTTAATCTTTTTCTCCTTCTCTTATCTTACTATTGTGCTTCTCTATTTATTGCTATTGTCCTTTCGCTACATTAATCTATTGATTCTATTTATTTACTACATTTACTACATGTACTTCATTTATTCTAAAATCTGTTCTCTCTTGTCGCGCCTGCAAGGCCGCGGTGATGCCATTTCCGGGTCTGAAGATCTCCAGGGCCGCGCATCCCAGCAGCACGAGCAGTGGAAACACCGGCGCTGCCAGCGCGGTCGCGAAGCCAACGCTGGAGCCATCCTCAACGCTTCACAAGGAGCTTTCCATAATCATCCAAGCTGAAGATAATAAGAAAATATGAATTACCTATTTAAGATCATGAGCTCATGAATAAGAGCTTAAGATTGATATTTGATTCTTTGATTATCCTATTGTCTTATCGATATTTCTTTTTAAACAACTTAAAAGAAAACAAGATATCATAATTCTATCTTCCAGAGCATATATAAGATAACTTATGATCTTTCAAATTTGAGATTTCAAAAGCTCATTCAGATTTGAAGAGAAGAAGAGAATAAGAGGAAATATCAGAAGATGTTAATGAAGAAGAAGAGAAGAAACATTAAGAGAAGACAATACTCAGTTGAATAAAAATGAAGAGTTAAATAGGATCATTTTCTCTATGCATCAAAATAAAATACTTGAATGATGTTCAATGGTTCGACACCAACTAAGGACCACTTGATTCGAGCATCGCCATATCTGCATTGCAAGTTCCATGCATTCTTCAGGTCTGCCACGGAAAGCTGCACTGCTTTAAGGTAAGGCACCTGTGACGGGAACATGATGGACTGTGAGGATAACGCTTCATTCACCGTGATTTTGTATTGTGATGACGTTTGCTTGGCATCAAAAATCTTTAAATCTCTTGAAATTTACGCGCGCATGGGAGTTAGTTATCTTATGACAGTTGAGGTGTGTTGATCCAAAAGCCTGAAAAATCTCGAAAATCTGCTACAACCACCACTACATGGCACTGGGCACAAACTTGGCATCACTGTTGCACCTCCCAGAAGTTGGTTTCCGAATCTCCCAAAGTCGTCTGTGGCTCAGTTTCTCTGGACACGGACAGCTGTGACAAGCTGGCCAGAACAACCCACAGCTGACCTTGAAGCAGCTTGCCATTCACTGACATCTCATGGTGAAGATGTCATGTGGAGATTGAAATCTTCAGTGTTTAATGCCTTGAGATGTCATGCATCAAGGAAACCAAACCCTGCGTGGCTCTAGAACATCACACAGGCAGCCAAGGGCAATCATAGTACTCGAACCAGGGGAGATGAAGACCAGAAAGAGTGAGGTCAAGTGGAAGAAAATGAAAAAACAAAGTGGTGAAGTTACCACAAAAATGCTGAGATCTTCTAAGTTTGAGGCAGATTAGCTGCCAGGCGACAGGTTTGCAAGAGAATTGGTGCTTGTGCTTTGACCTGTTCGGTCAACACTTGGGAGGCACTTCCCTTCTTCTGCGCGTCACCAATGTCACCGGTTCTGTAGCGCCAAAAGCCAAGTCCGAATGCCATAAGCGTCACAGCCGTCACCACGGACACGATCTGCCACTTGGTGGCAGCACCCGAGACATCATGACACTTTTCGCAACGGTTCGCAGTGGCAAAGTAATTGGCATCACACTCCATGCACATGAGACCTGTATAGCCGTAGTTGCAATCACCAGAATCCAAAAGGTTTCTGACGGCTGCCTGGTCCGCATCACATCTTGCTTTGGGAGGCAGGCACTGATAAGCTTGTGTCTTATTGCCTGAGCGAAACTACACACGCAGTGACGAAGTCATTCAAAGCGCGCATGTTTCATGGAGTTTGCCTTTTTGAAATGCGATTTGGTACAAGAACTGAAACTCAAAAGTGGAAGATTCCGCATTAAGAGGAGGGCATTAAGGATCGCATTAAGGAGTGGATGGGAGGGGAGATGTGATCCGAGATGCGAAAGGTCAAACGAGTGAAGCCTTGCAGTGGCAGAGCTGAGTAGACTTCCGAGCCCGGCTGGGAGCAGTTGAGATGAAGAGAATCGCATTTCACGCAGCCCTCACCGTACAAGGCTTGGCCTTTCACACATCCGCAGCTCCTCCGGGTGTGGAACATGCGTTGGAAATTCTCGTGAGCCCGTGATCTGTGAGAACTCATCCTTTCCAACGGTTGCCAATGCTTTCATTTTCCTCATTTTGCCTTCCTCTTCCCTTCTTTCTCTTCGCTTCCCATATCTCTTCCTTAGTCGCCTTAGTCCCTATCTCTCCCCCCATCTTATCTCCTTCCTTTCCCCTTCCTCTCCTTCTTCACTTCTCTTACTTCATCTCCCCTGCTTGCTCCTTCTTACTTCCCCTCTTATTCCTTATTCTCCCAAATACTCTTCTTGTCTCCTTACTTCATCCTCATATCCACCTTCTTTCCCCGTGTTCCTCTCTTATTCCTTATTCTTCTCCTATCCCTATCTCTTTCATTATCTCTCTTTTTCCCTTTTTCCTCTTATCTTAAATTTACTTCCTTCATCTTTTCCTCACTTTTCCTCACTTTTCCTTACTTTTCCTTCTCTTCTATTTCCCCTCTCTCCCCCTCTTCCCCTTTTCCCCTTCTTACTATTTTTTTCTCTCTCTTCCCCTTCTTTTCCTCCTCTTTTCTTTACTTTCCCTATTTCTTCTCTCTCTTCCTCCTTCTTTTTCTTCTTCTTCCTTCCTTCCTTCCTTCTCCTCTCCCTCTTCTCCTCTTCCCTCCCCCAAACCCTCCCCCAAACCCTCCCTCCCTTTCTCTTCTCCCTCCCTCTTCCCTTCCCTTCTTCGCTCCACGTGGAGTTCTGCTCGTAGACTTCGCCGACGCGGCAGCGGCACGCGTCGCGCGACGTGGAGCCCTCGGGGGCTGCGCTGCCCTCGGGGCACGCCACGCAGTCCGCGTCGCCGGCCGCGCGGAAGAAGTCCCGGGGACACTTCGAGCAGCGCGCGCCACGCCCCGTCCTCGGCAAGAAAAAACAAGGAAACGAAAAAAATCTGTTTTATATATATATATATTTATTTATTTATTTATTTACTTATTTATTTATTTATTTACTCTTTTATTCTTTTGATTTTTTTTCTTGTTTAGTATCTTATGTTTATTGTTTAAAAAAAGATCATGTACATATCGTATAATTATACTATACTATATCTTGTATTATTGCAATGTCCTGTTTCCTTCATTGCTTCACTGTCTAGCCAAACGATTTTTTCCACTATGTTCAGATCTGTTTCAATGGCCTCAACATCAAACCAGTCCCAGTCTCCATCCAGGGGAGCAGCTGCACAATGTCTCGGGTGCAAATTGATCTGGTTGGACTTGCAGTGAAGGTGCAGTGACACCATAACCTGGCTTTCACGCGCCGCATCTGTCTTCATAAAAGTGAATGCTGCTGCTCTATAATGAAATTTTAGAAATGCAATATACATTTATACATTCAAATATGCATGGATATGATATTGCATGATGTTAAATTTCTGTACTTAAGTGCGTGGTTACGTGTGTCTGTGTGTGCGCGTGTCAGTCCGCATGTGTGGGTGTGATTTGGTGTGCGCGTGTCCTGGGTTTGTATTTAGATGCATACGCTTGTTTAGATGCATATATGTAGTCATATAAATGAAAAACCATGAAAAATCACTGCGTCGACTGTGCAAACATTTCATGGGCCAGTTGCAAACCCGTAGCGTTGCAGATGATGATTCATACCGTCGCATTTCTACAGGGGGCACTCAGATTAGCAAACAGGGAAAAACACCATCGTGACGCGCATGTCGATCATTGCGATGTCTCGTAGCTGCGTGCCTTTGACAGGTGTCGAAACAGGGTTCGAGACCGCAAATTGTGGTAAGGATGGCATCAGCGCGCCCCACCATACTATTGTAGTTTACAGCGAAGATGTTCTTCAAAAGGGTTTCGATCTCCGCTGTTCCAAGGGTTTCGATCTCGGTGTGTTTCTGTCTGGAAGCATGCCTGCATGGAGCAGGTGTACATGTGCACGTACCAACTGCCGGAAACAAAAGCGATCTGAGGTCAGAAACAACCATCCCCAAATGCCGCATTTGGGTGTCCAAACATTGCATAAATTGCCCTGTTCATGTTGCCAACCACTCTGAGTTCAGTGCTGTGTCACAACACCTACTCACGCGCGCGAAAAAACGCCAAAAATGCAACTTGGCAATGGCCGGCCATCAATGACCAATCTTGGGTTGGCCGCAACATATTGGATGGAGTTTGACTGTCAATTCTTTGAAAAAAGCATGATAAGGAATTGGTTTTGAAACTCCATATTCATTGATGGCACGATGGGGTCACCCCTTTGCGAATCGGCGAAGGACAGTTTGCATCATTGCGTAGCCACAGTTCTATGGCGTAACTGCACGCAGTGGCAATGTTTCCCTTCGCGGCCCCTAGACAGAAGGTTTTACCGAGTCATTTGATTTGACCGATTTTTCAAAAAATACGGGACTGCTATGGAATTGATGAGCGATTTCATTGATGAAGAAAAGGAGTCCCAGATTGAAAGTTTTCAATGGATGAAAAGGAGAAGGAGTGGTTGTGGAAGGGTCTCTCTTCTTTGCTGATGAGGCTTGAAGGTCAGGTATTGAGAGGGGGGAGTGAAAAATGGCTCTGAAAAAGGGTCGGAACTGAATGATTTTGATTGTAGTATGTCATAGTGAGAAGGAAAGGAGGCCATCTTTAAGGAAAAAATGAACGATTACGTAGTAACATGATGTAAAATGTAGTAAATCAATAATTTATTGAATTCAGCACGTTTATGTTATAGACACACCATCTTCTCGTGGAACTCTGACTCTGACCGTCCAAGATTGTGTCTGGAACAGCATCAATTGCAGAGTGCCTAATATGTTTTCTGGTTCTCTCCCCAAATTAATCCGCAGCAACGCTATGCAACGCTTCAACTCCAACAAGCTCAACTGCCATGAGGTGTAAAGGAACATTCGTAGCCAGCTTCCTGGTTGAAGGTGGTCTTCTGCTGGGTCTTCTGGAGCACTTTTTCACTGAAAAGCTTCGCGGTTTCCTAGGCCAAGACCACACCATACCCAAGGCAACCCACAACTTCACGTCACAAAAAATGTTGAAAGTTGAAATGTTGTTGTTTCCATGTGCATTTTTCATCAAGGCGCAGTTTGATTGGTGAAGGTCACATTCTGGAGGTCGAGAAATATATTGCCCTCCACTGCCTTGCGAATAAGTCCTTCTTCGAAACTCATGGTGGGATTGTTGGCCAAAACGATGGTTCGGCAATTGGGCGGAATCCAAGACACTCGAGAAATCTGGTTGGATGCCACATCCAATGAAACCAGTGAGCGAATTAAGGCCGGGTGCGAGAAAACGTTGAGATTGATCAGCTCCATGTTCAGGCCGCAATTCGACGCTTGAATGATGGCCAAAGACTGGCAATCTCTGAGCAATGTCAGGAGTTCAATCAGTGGGCAATTCAGTGGGCACCCACCGAGATCGAGTACGTGTAGCTTTGGCATCTTCAAGCGGACCCACCTGCGGTCCTCATTGGGCATAAACTTGACCTTGCTATTCGCCAACTTGAACGAGGTCAGTTCTCGACAACATGTTTCCCAGCGTGGCCCCGTTTCCCCATGAACCGCTGAATGAGAAAGGTCGATCCTTGTGATCTTCTTCCATGTGGGAATCATGGACATGATGTCACCAGAAATGTTGCAGCCAGCAGCTTCAATAAACCTCAGCCTCACCATATCCGACAGTGCCTTCACCTCTCCATAGATCTTGGTGTTGCTAACTCTCAGGCTGGTCATTTGTTTGCTTTTTCGCAAAGCCATGATGTCACCGGTCACTTTGGTGTTTCCAAGCCTCAAACTATGCAATGAACGGCGCGAACGTGCAGGCAAAGAGGCTAGATCGCCTTCGACCAAAGTGTCTGCGAGATCCAAAATTCGTAGTGGAGAATTGGACAAAAACCTGAGGTTTCCTGTGACCTGCGTCCTGCCTAAGTAGAGGCTCTCCAGCTGCAAATTTTCCAGGGCGGCCAGGTCTCCAAAAATGTTTGTGTGTTTGGCGTCCAGCCATCTCAAATTCTTCAACTTCCCAAAGTGCTCAAGGTCTCCCGTGACATTTCCTTATCAAAAGCGAACTCTCAAAGCGCACCACTTTGCATCCGTCGTCAATCCGAGTGTCACATGATTCAGGAAACCCAAACATGCTCCCCTATCTAGTTAAATGTCTTTCTATCACCCATACTCCTTATGTGTCGATCTACTTCAGTCTATCTCTATCCGTCCATCCATTTGTCTATCAGTCTATCTATATATCTGCTTCAGTTCACAACCACGACTTTCTACTTATGTCTCTTTCTCTGTCTCTATCTACTTGTCCAGCCATCCATCTATCCAATTATCTAGCTGGAACTGCTTGTCTCTCAATTTCTCCACCTCGACATCTGTCCATTGATTTGTCTCTTGATTTTTCTTTGGACCGTTTAATCTACTTACAATCAAAATTCCTCCATGTATCTCGAAGATCTAGCACTCTACTTACCTGTAGGTTTCTACTCATACACCCAACCGTCTATCCATCTACCTCCTGCTTTTCTACCCATCTCCTTCTCTAACTGTCTAGATTTTTCCAACTATCAATCTAGCGATCTGCCGACCAATTTTCTATGTGTTTAATTCCATCCATCAAGGGCTGGCAATGAATCTATCTCCCTCTACCGCTCTCCCATGGTCTCTGAATCCAAGTTTCTCTGTTCATCTTTCTTTCCATCCATGCGTCCATCTGCCTATCGTTTCTCTCAACTTCCCAACTGTTCTACCTCTCAATCACGGTAGGACGGCGTTTGCCATTTAGTGACACTTCTCATGTGTGTGTGTGTGTGCGTCATCCTTGCACACACGACATTCCACTTTATCTATCTGTCTGTCTATCACTCTATCTATCTGTCTGTCTGTCTATCACTCTATATCTATCTATCGGTCTGTCTATCACCTTTTATCTATCTATCTGTCTATCTATCTATCTATCTATCTGTCTGTCTGTCTGTCTGTCTGCCTGTCGATCTACCTATCTACCTCCATCTATCTTTATCGATCTCTATCCTATCTAGCCGACTATCTATTGCCTATCTATCTACCCATCCATTTCTCAGTCTGTCTATCTGTCGTATCCGTCATTTGTCTAGCTACCTATCAATCTCTTTAAATCGACAGGTCTTTTTCTGACGATGTCTTCGCGAGGGACCAAAATATCGACTGTCTTCTATCTAAAGGCATCTGCCTATCCATCTTCTCTCTATCAATCTGCGGTTTTTATAGTTATCTGTTGCTCTAAACTATCTCTTTCTATCATTGTCCGTCTATCTCGACCTACTGGCTTTGTTGAGGACCTGTCTATCTATCTTAAACTATCTATGTTGACCCAATGTGTTCTATCTATCCGGCATTTTTCTCCATCCATCCATCTATGGATCCATCCATCTATCTACCTGTCTATCCCTACCTGCCTACAACATCAAACAACATGCTCCAGCTGCTTCAGAGATGCCATACAGAAAGACTTTCTCGAGTTCAGTGAGCTGCGTGATTGATTCGTCCAGTGTGCCCGGTCCCTGGCGATCCTGCCACATGTTTGAGAAGATCGTGCCCTGACGAATGTCCACCACACTGCAACCACGCCTAAGGTGCCAACGCAAAGCGAGGGGGAAAATGGCAGAATGGTTGTACCATGTCGATAGTTGTAACGCAAAGTTACAAATATTGGTTTTACCTAGATACGGACGATATCTTTGTGTGTAGTCATGTCTAGTCCAGACCAGCCAATCTCCTTGTTGTTCTGTTTCTGGTCACTTGTTACAATTCCGAAACGCGTTTTTGAACACATCGTCCTTCCACACAATGTATCACGATTTTGGGCTTCTCCGAATTACATCGTTAAGACGCCAAGGGCCAAAAAATTACGATACTGAAAACACAAGACACAACAAACCCTCAAAACCCCATAAAATAGATGCTTTACACCATGTTCCACCATTTTACAAACTCTCAAAACTTGAAAAAAAAACTAGAAATCATGTTTGAAATGATAAAAAAAAAACAAACTGCTCCAAGGGTTTATTGTGGCTTGAAATCTTAGCTTCCATTTTTTGTGGCTTTCAATCTGCTCCAAGTTTCCACCAAACGCCTCGCAGCTCGCGCAGCTGCGTGCTGTTCAGGCTTCGAGCGGCGACGGCGAAGCCCAGCTGCTCCAGCACTCGCCGCAGCGGCGTCTCCTGTGGACACAGCGCGTCCGTGGAGGGCCACGGTGCACCTCGGAGAAGAAAACAGAAAGAAAAAACAGAAACAGATAGTCATGAAAAAAACCCTAATATTCAAAGAAATGTATGAACTCGAAAGAATTGGAAAATTATGAATTCTGTTTTTCGCTTCTGGTCTTTTTGTGCATTAGTCTCTCTTTCTTTGAAGCATAAATGCAACTCTATAAGCTATAAGATCTATAAGCATAATCAGGCAAAATTATGTTGTGTGAATATGTTTATCTCGTGAGCAACCCTCACTTTGAAGGCCCCATTTCTGTTTTCTAGTTGCCTGGCCTGCTGTGCTTGTTTGGGCCACCTTTTGGCCGGCTTGGTTTTCGTGGTTTGCTCAATGGCCTGGCCAGCAGCGTTTTGGCCGTTTTTCTTTCCTGCAACCCCAAAATCAGTCAACATTCCTTCGGCTCTATATATATTTACATTTTTGTACACACACACATACACATATATAGATATACACACACACAAAAAAAAATAGATGTCATAGCATGGGATTCAATTAGCATTCGTACCGGTATGCGTACACATATATACGCTGCATATCTCTGGATATTTCCAATTTACGTGAATAGTGTTGACCAAAAAAAGGCTGAACCAAATGATTGCAGTCTTTTGGCGGCAGGTCCAAACATCAAATGACATGAATGACTTCTATGCATAGCCTGAGGTGATCCCACCTGGGATTTCACAACTAAGATGAAGCCTTTGTAACTGTAAGATGAATCAGTTGCAACCTCCAACAAATCTCCGAGGTTAAACTTGCGCTGTGAACAGTATCTCATGTCTCATGTAGACACAAATAAGCAATTCTTAGTATCAGAGTATTGTGCGCCAACCACTCAAATGCCTAGGCCTCTTCGAAAAAACTTGACACAACACATGGACTTCGCGCAAGTTACCTTTCGGGTTCTAGGTGTTGCTTGTGCAAAGCTAGGTCGTTAGGATCCAGCCACATCCTTTGTAGAAACTAACCTTGGCTGTCTTGACAAGAACAGACCTTCTTGAAGGAATTTTGAAAATCGTTTTGCACCTCTCCACGGGTGAGAACTCATTGGTGAGGCTCTCTAGAAGTGTCTGCGAGAAGGGTTGAATTCGTCAATTCCACTTTCCCCAACTTGGCAGCGCAACGCCCAGAAAAACCCAAGCTCTTTCCAGGTGCATGTGCAAACGCCATGCCGCGGCACGGTTTTGAACGCAAAGGTCGATTGGTTGATGTGGGGGTTCCCTTCTCCATTTTGTTTTTCCCTGTTGATTCTGTGGCGTGGCCCAGGGTTGTGGCAATTAGAAATGATGTTGTAGCACGCTGCATACCATCTGCACAACACTTTCAAATTGAAAGGACATCCCAAAGGACACCCCTATCAGGTCCCTATCTGTCTCTGCCCCTCTGATGATCATCTGATTCTGATCATCTGAGCATCCACCCTCTCAACAGCAAGAGAAGCAGAGTGAATAGCAGGACGACGGCAAGGAACCCGCCGCTGAGTTGCGGTGCTCATCGGCGGCCAAAACGAAAGCGTGATGCGGTCTGTCTGCGAAGGCCGGATGTCCTCGGTACAGTTGGAACAGCTCCGAATTTTTCCACCGTTTCACAAACCTCTCGTGACATCTCGATCGGTCAACCGTTGCATCTTCAATGCATACCATGTTGAGTCCCCACATCTCATCATGGGATTGGGTGAATCGTATCCCAATGTCCTACAGGTTTGACCAATGAACTAGGATTGATGCCAACTGCAACTGATTCATCCAAAGAAAGACATAACCGCTGACTCATTCTGAATTTACTGCATTGGTTCCGAGTGTAGATACTGAAGTCACTTCTTTTTCTCAAAGTTAGTTTCGGGGGTATGCTTCGGCTATGTTTGGTGGAACATGCCACAGATTTGGGGAATGTATCTCGGGATGTGTTTCATGAGAAAGTTTCGAGGTATGTTGCGGGGTATGTTTAACAAGTCCCACTATGACCTACTACTTTAACTTTGTGGTGTCCTCAAAAGGAAGTACTTCCGCAGTGTGGCTTTTGCAATTTCAGAGTACCAACCGGGAAACGAACTACCAGTAGCAGGTCTTCAGTTTGGTCTTTCTGCAAGTGCGCTCTAAGGGAGCAAGGAAAAACCATTACGGCCACGACGACGACGGCAACGACGACCACTACTACTACCACTTCTTCTGCTTCTACGACTACTACTACGACAACTTCCGCTGTATACTGCACCAAGTAGCTGAAGGCAGAGATCGCGAAGAGCACGAAGTGGCAGAGACACACCATAGAGTCGAAAATGAGTCAAAAAGAGATCAAATCGAGAGGAAATAAATTGAGAGAAGAGGAATCCTCAAAGAGGAACAGAATTCAGAGTTCGCAGAATTTCAGAGTTTACGAATCAATGTACGAAAACTCCTCTCTGATTGAAATTTCGCAGACTTAGAAGCGAAGGAAGCGCCATGGGTCTCCCAAGACCTTCCGGAACACACCGAAGTCCGGTGCAGCTGGAGCCCGAAGCAGATCGCAAGGTGTTTCACAGCAACTGCTTGGGGTCTGAGAAAAGTCATGTCATCCAGGAGTCTACCTTTCCATATCTTTCCATGTGCAGTTTCCTTTCCAAAGAGTTTCCTGAACCAGTGCAGCGGTGCCACAGGACACCATGGTTGCCCATTGTTGGATTCGTTCATTGGTTTTCTACTGGTTTTCTTGTTCTCTTCGGCGTCCTCTCACTTCACAAAGGAGCGCGCTGCACATCGCTGCACACGTGCTCCCTTGCAACCAGCGACTTTTTTGGCGGTGCAGAAAGTACTGCGACGTCACATGTTGTCGTAGAAGTCCTGGGCGTGGCACATGGCACAGCATGGCACAGCAAAGGGACACCTCCCACCATTCCGAAGTCCAACGGAGCCCCGCCTGCAGGATCCGCAAGTAACGCTCGGTTGTGTCCTGGCACCACAGAGACCCAACTCTTTGAGCTGCCCACACCGTCCTCACCGTCCTCACCGTCCTCACCCACAGCTCTACCCACAGCTCCCCCAGATGCCGCGGCGCCACGTCCTCCACCTGCTTTCGCTCACTGCTCAAAGCTTCCACCTGCCCACGCCTGACAAAGTGAAGCTATCAAAATCGATGGTGAAACCAATAAGAAAATCTAGCAATCAAAAATTGGGAGCTTGAGAATCAAAACTAATTTTAAAACATCAGAAATCTCAGCAATTCTTGACGTGCATCCTAACACTTGGCTTACTGATTAAATTTGACAAAGTCACAAAGTCAATTACGTCAAGTTCTTGCAAAAAACATACTTCAATATTGAATGTGCTAAAGCTTCTGTCGATACTACTGATGCTCCAACAAAGTCACTCTCTCAAAGCCTCTGCTCTGCAGTCTTCTGGAGGGCTTCCAGTCGTGCAAGAAGGACTTCAGAATCTGGACACAAACCGTTAACCATTGCCATGTGTAAACAAAACTTGCAACTTCAAACTTGTTCAAAACCCTCCTTGTAAAGGGAAATCGCTTGCTTCTCACTGCCCCAATGATATGTAGAAAATTGTTTAGAAAATTTGGGGGACATGCTGTGTCCAAATGCCGAGAACTGCTGGTATTTCGGGTCTTTTCACGTCAAGTGATGAGTTGTGGCTCTCGCCTGTCTGGGCTTCTGTCGGAACTGCCTCGTCTTCTTTGGCCTGTCTCAGGATCAAAACTTTGGAGATGAAACAATGGAAAAAAGAGAAAGAAAGCCTTAAAATGGAAAGAGCTTGAAACTCCTTAAAACCCTGTACAGCGAAGCAGTATAAGCATTCACATCCTACTAGACAGACTTTACCAAATCAGTAAATGTAGGATTTTTATATCCGCATGTCTTTCAAGGAGGTCCCTTGTCCAACAAGGAACAAAAGGACTGTCGTGTTGGATCGTGAAGCCACCCTTTGGTCAGCATCAAAGCACGTGGTGCACATGTTCAGTCGCTAAGACAAGCCTTTTCCAGCCTCCCAGGAACCCTTTCGATGGACCCAAAATCCCACTGCCCACGCCTGCGATCCTGAGTGAAATGCATCAGGTCTTGTTTGAAGCAGAGCTACTTTCAAATGATTGCAACAAAAACAACAGAGCAAACTTATATAAACTTATAGACTTCTTGCAAATCAATTAGACTTCGCACAAAAACAACAAAACAATAGACTTCTTGCAAAAGAATTCGCACTCATGAGGAAAGGCATTGCATTGCAATTACAATCAATTACACATCTCATAGATTTCTTTGCCTCAAAATTTGCAGCTTCTCTCGTCAATGCCATGGCTCTAAATGAAGCCCAGGCGGATACCCGGGTTGCTCGGGTTGCTCGGGTTGCTGGTTTGCTCGGTGCACGGTGCGCTGACGGCACAGATGTGGGTTCTCGCGGCGACGGTCTCGGCTGCATTGGCCTTTCACAGCGCGCTTTGCTGTGCGAAATGATGTGGAAAATGAAATCTGTGAGAAAAAATGAAATTCGAAATGAATAAATAAACATATATAAAAGATACACTTATTTGTTTGTCTATTTCCATTTTTTTCTTGTACAAATATACAATGCACGAACTCTGCCAGAACTCTTCTCGCTAATGATTTCAAAGATTTGACAGTCCCCTCCCAAAGTCAAGTCTGACATAAATGGCATGATGCATTTAACGCGTTCGAGTGGCGTTGGAGTATGCCTTTGTTGCTCCTGACAAACGTGGGAAACCGTGGAAACCTCAACACATGGTCCGGCACTTGATGAGTGACGCTCCTGTTGTGCACGGAGCTGTGACCAGGTGAGTTTCGGCGGCCTCAACAGTCAAGTTGAACAACGACCCCCCTAGCGGTGACCTCTCTGAACCCTTCAACTCCTCTTATCCAACTCAGTTGCTTCAACTCTCTGAAGTCTTAAGAAGTCTTAAGTCTTCCTTCTCAAGTCTTCCTTCTCAAGTCTTCCTTCTCAAGTCTCACTCTGAACTGCTCTGCTGTCCCCTTCCCTTCTTTTCAACGAGCTTCGAAGCTCTCATGTCGCATGTTGCGTCTTGCAACTGCGGGATGTGTGAGATAAGAATTTGGTGAAACGAATCTGAGAACTCCGAAGGAGATGTGACCAAACATACCACAGCCCCAATCGAAAGCTACCGACAATGGCTGCTCTGCAAGCAAACTCCGGGAACAAAAATGACACCGGAAATGAATGGATATGGATTCTCTCCACGGAAGCACACTGAGCATCAGCTTTGGTCATCAGGGAAACGCTGCAACTGAACAGCAACTTAGGATAACTTAGGAGACAGTCGCTATTAGCTGACGGATGAGAATGCAGCAGTTGCTGCTGCAGCAAAAGCTTCACCTGCCTTGCCTCCTGGAAATGCAATGAAGACCTGTTTGAAGCGGCCACTGAATTCGGCCAAGGCCTTACCGAAGCTTTCCCCCACTTGCTCCGGAGGATTGTAGAAGACGCCACAGCCTGCATCTGGAACAACCAATGTAGTAGCCTCCTCACAGGCAGAAGCCGCTGTCAGCACTGCAAGCCACTTCTTGGTGAGTTGTGTCTTATAGCCTTCTGCATCTGGGTTGGAGTCAACGGGTGAGTCAGACATTTTCTCATTGCAGTTGGGCATGGCCACAGAGACAATACCACTCAAAAGGGTCACAGAGTCCTTGAAGGAGTAGCCATCATTGGTCCCATCGCGGAAAACCTCAACCTTTGGAGAGAGGAGAACACCATCATCTGGAAGATGGGACACCCAAGGAGTTCCATCTTTCTTTTGGGCAGGTCGCGCCCAGGAGGGAGCTTGGACCTTTGCAGCTTCAGCTAGGCCAATGCCACGCTCCAAAGAATCATAGAGTGAACTTTGCACACACATGGCTTCTTCCAAAGCATGTCGCCCACCCGTGAGGAAACCACCTCCTGCATGATATGCCGAAGCTGCATTCACTGCAACCACGTGCTGTCCTGCTTTGGCCTTTTGCACCGCTACATCAAGGACAGGTCCACGTTCAACAGACAGTGCAGTCTTTTCCTTGCCTTTCAAGACCTGTGGCCACCCAGGTAAGCTCGGAGAAAGTAGTCTGGTGCCCTTCAGCATTTCATCCACATGTTGCAGCCGAAGCACAGTCGTGCCCAGTTGATAAGACCGCATCTGGACAACTTGTCGAGTTGCTGCGCTGATTTCTCGCCGGGCTTCCCGGTCACCTTGTGCATTGGCCTTGCGAATCCACCCGAAGCCTCCATCCACTTGTGCAGCTTGGCCACGGCTCCCCACATCGATGTTGGGACCAAGTGCTTCAGCTGGTGGGTTTTGTCCTTGTACATCAGAAGGCTCTGGAGTAGGTGGAGGCTCCTCTTCAGGTGGAAGTCTCATCTTGTTTTTGCAGGCCTGCAATTCTCTCGAGGCCAAATTCCACAGGTACCTGGAATCCTCTCCGTTTTCCAAGATGTTTAGATCAAGCACCTGTTGCAATCGCCGGAGCCTTGCATCAATGGAGGAAGCTGACAATGCATTCTTCAGCTGCAGTTTTGCACGAGCATTGGGAACACTAAATGCCGGCATGATTGCAATATGCCTCTATATGCTTCTCATGTGCTTGAGCCGGTACAACTTGCAGCAGGCCTACCTGCTCCACAACTGCTCAAGTTGAATCAAAACGAAAACCTGCAAAAACTGAATGATAATCCGAAGAACTAAAAGTCTAAAAATGTCTGAAAACGTCCCAAAATGTCTGAAATGATGAAGAAATGCTTTTCAAATGTTTGAAGATCAACCCAGCACGAGCGAAGCCCACCTTTCCACCTGCTCCTGAGGCCCCTCTCGCCAGGCGAAACGGTGCCTAGAGGCAAGGGGATGTCCGCAGCGATCCAGAAGTGATGTGCTCACACGAAATGGCAATGCCAAGTGTACTGCACTACATATACTACACCATTCTGTATGTTTTCTTGAAAAAATGGCGAAGAGAACAGCTTGATCATTGTTGTTTGGAGTGCACTTTGTCTGCACCTGGGCGATGCCTTGGAAGTCGGCGAAGGTCTGGGAGTGGAAGGAGCGTTGGAGGGCGAAGTCGCTGGCAGCTCTTCCCTTCGACCTCCACCAGGTCCACCAGATCTACCAGGTCCAGCACCAGATCCAGCACCAGCTCCACCAGCAGATCCACCCACGGCACCACCCGTGGCACCACCCGTGGCACCACCTGCCGTGGCATCTGCGGATCTCCCAGATCTGACGGCGGTCGCCGGTGCCGCCGACGG
>VSDK01008241.1:177310-246647 GCA_009767595.1 Symbiodinium kawagutii | reverse complement strand
GATTGATATGGTTAAAACATTGGATGAAAAACTTGATGCTAAATCCGCGCCTAATGAAGAAGAGAAGGAAAAGATGAATGAGATTTTTGAAAAGAAGGGAGTTGAAAAACCAAAAGGGTCTTGGAATGATAAACAAAAACAATACTTGAGAATGCTGAGGGCTGGAAAAATCAAAGAGCCTAAGCCACAAACACTCGATTACTATAAAATTATGAAAAATGATGAAGGGAATTATGAATTGATGGTAGATGCATTGAAGTGAATTTCATAAATAATATTTCTAAAATAAATATTATTAATGAAATTATTGGAATTATTTTCTGGAACGGGTAGTGTTGGAGCAGTAGCCAAAAAACTTCATTGGAATGTTACTTCATTGGATTTAAAAAATGCCGACATAAACTGTGACATAATGGAGTGGGACTACAAACAAATACCATCTGGTTATTATGATTTTATTTGGAGTAGTCCGCCCTGCACTGAATACAGCATTGCAAAACAAGTTGGTGTTAGAAAGATTAGGGAAGCAAACAAAATAGTGTTAAAGACATTAGAAATCATTGACTACTTCAAACCTAAGGTATGGTTTATTGAAAATCCCCAAACGGGATTATTGAAGAAACAACCATTTATGCAAGATTTACATTTTGTTGATTTAGATTATTGTAAGTATGGAATGCCATACAGAAAACGCACTAGGTTATGGAACAACCTTATTAAATGGCAACCCCGCCCATTATGTAAAAAGGATTGCAATAGTATGAATGGAAACCGTCATAAAGAAACAGCCCAAAGAGCACCAAGTAATAAAAAAGATAGTTGGCCGGAAAACTACACTTTATTTAAACAGAGTGAGTTATATAGAATACCTAGTGTATTAATTGAAGAAATTTTAGGTTGTATTAGTGTTAATTTTATGTAATTATTTTAGTAATATTATTATCATTATTATTATTATTACTATTATTATTATTATCCATCATCATTATCATCACCACCACCAACCCACCAAATCCGAAGTCACTGGTGTTGTCGGTCTGCTGGACGGTGACTAAGAAATCCAAAATGATGACATAGAAGTAATACCTGTCAAGCAAAAGAATGACAAAGGGGGCAAGATTGTGGGGGTGTGTCCCACGGGGAGGGGGTGGATGGAATGCAAGTGCCAAAATGCTGAAAGCACCAAAGACTACTCCATCTTTTGCACCAGCCATCGCACAGCAGAGAATGCAAGAGTTTCACACCCAACCACACTGCATAAGCGGATGAGTGAGTTCTCTATGGGATTGATGACTGTGCAGTCAAGGCAAAAAATGCCATTTTATGATGCGATTTAATCAAGTAGTCCATTCTATAGAAGGATTTAAAATACTCAATGTGAGTATGGAATGAACTCTATGAGGCGATAGAATGAACTCTATGAGGCGATAGAATGAACTCTATGGAGTGATAGAATGGATTTTTGCCTTGTGGTCTTCTCACCAATCCCCATTTCAGCCCATATTGCTGTCAATGGCCTGTGCCTCCCGAATTGCCACCTTTTTAAGGTGCAAATTGGCGAAGATGCCACGCAACTTACCCATATCAAACTTTCCATTGGTCTGCTCAACTGCCTTAGTGAAAGCCCAGTTCAAAAGGGTCTGTCCGCTCTCAATGGCTGATGCAAAGCCATCTCTGGTATCCTTCAATGACTTCATCTTGTCGCCGAAGACGATGTCTGCCAACTCTTTGAACTTGGTGTCCTCGGCCGAAGTGCTCTTGAGAATGGTTTCAGCCTTCTTGAGGTCTTCCTCGGGGATACCCATACCGACAGCGTTGAATGCATCCACAGCATTTGCTTCAACTGCCCGATAGAACTTGTTGTAGGCCTCATCAATCTCCGCAACCATCTGGAAAGCCTTGACGCCATTGTGAGCCACTTGAGATTGGCTCATCCTCTCCTTGAGATTTTTTGACTTCAAATGGACTTTTTTCAAATCACGGCTGACACCACCACCAACCAATTTGAAGCCAAAATAGGCACGGTCTTGAGTAATGACATCATCATCTGCCATTGGTTGATTGCCAAACGGGAGGCGGAAAAGTGTTGTCTTTTCCATTGTCACCAAATCCTTTTCACCCAGTCCCATCTGCTTCTGCTTGTAGTTGATGCCATTGACAATGTCGTGCTTGACGTGATGCACCTTCATAATGGCACGGTCGAAAGGAATTGCAAAAAGCCATTTGCCATTGCTAGCAAGGTAGATATCCAACCGCTCCACTTTCTCACCAAAATCCACAGCAGACTGGATGTAGGTGTTCCAATCCATATCCACAATGAGGTCGTAGATGCGTTGGATTTTGCAAATCTCATCATCAACATCATCGGGGAAAGCGTAAAGGAAATTGTCATCAATCTCTTCCTCCTTTTTTTTCACGATGTCAATCTTCATCTCATACTTGTCCCAATCAGCCGGCTTCACAACATTGATGCCAAACACTCCGGCAATCAGTTGAGACACTGGGGCATCTGGCGCAATTGTCATAGTGTGCTCCCCCACTCCAATTACCACTGGTTCATTGAGTAAGGCCAACTGATTAGCATAGCCACCATCCTTCTTCACCTCATTCAGCACCATAACAGTGATTGACTTGACACTATTGCCTTTCAAGTAGATGTTCTTGAGGTCGCCAAAGGTGATTTTTTCATCCATCTCATCACCTTTGCAAGTGTAGTGGAGCACTTCACCGTCACTGGTCTCATCGTCGTGTTTGCCGATGAAGGACATCTCCAAAAGATGCAAAGGGAAGTCAGTTGGGAGGTATTCATCCAACTCAGCCCTGATGGTTTCAATGACCTTGTCACAAACATCACGCTCAGTGACCCAAGTGAGTTGGTCTTCTGCCTTGTTGATGAAATCAAAGGTCAGGTTCAACACCGAAGAAGCCATTTGTTCAGCCATTTCAGGAACGGCATCCACAGACTTTTTGTAGTCCTCGTAATGGCTTTCAGGGACAACTGCGATGGATGGATGACTGACCTCACCGGCTCTCACCAGATACTCCTTCAAGGTCTCATCCTCCATCATTTTTGGCTCACCGATGTGAAATTCATTGGCGCGTTTCATCACAACGCAACATTTGCTGAAGTCAAGCCCAAGGAGAAAAGGGTCTGTAATCCCCACCATTGTAGTAGCATATTCACTGGAAAGTCTCACCTTAAGAGCATCCAAGGTGATGTCTTCGGGCAATGTTTCTGGAACCGTAGATGCCCCCATCCTCTCCACAGTTGGGAAGTACAAATAAACGACGACGTTTTTTGCAACCGCCATATCAAGCACCAGCGGAGAAGATGTCAGCAATTTGCCACACAGCCAAGCCAAAAGGATAATGCCACAGTAAGTGACAAAGGCTTGAAACCAAAAGCGTGCCCTCATTCTTGAACCAAAAAAATGAAAAATGCAAATTTCCAATTGTGTCAAGTGGTTCAATGTTTGTTGGTTGCTTGGCAAAGTCACTTGAAACCCTCAACTCAAAACATTGGCATCTGCTCCATACCCCCAGCCCCCCAACGGCGCACATAAATGAAGACGAAGTAGATGAAGAAAATGAAGTTGATGATGTCAAAGTTGGTGATGTAGATAGGCGGGGCAAGGTGGTGAAGGGGGTGAGATTTATGATTTATTTTTACCATAATTTCAATGATAATATTTTTACATAATAAAATAATTTTAAATGATAAAATTTAGTTAAAGAAATATTAAGATTATAATATGATGGTTTGGGATAATGAAGTATCCCCCAGTGATGATTTAATGATTATTGAATGAGCCCCCTCGCCTTTCATTTATCCAACCAATGATTTTACAACAAAATAATTTTATGATAAATTATTTTGGTGAAATTTATGGTATGGTGCCTGAGCGCACCGTAGGATGAAAGTTAGGCGAGGGGGGCACTAACTCACACATATTACAGTACATATACACACAACATATACATGAATGTGTATGCATATATCATGATATGTATATTATCTATCACTATATATCATGATATATCATGGACATATACATTAGGACGTATATCATCATGATGTATATGTGTATATATATACATATATACTAGATCAGCTATCATATGTTATATTATGAAATATGTGCGTTTACTTGTCTACTGAGATCTACTGAGTCTATTCTCTTGGTGGCCTTTGAAGAGTGCAAGGAGCTAGCGCTGGATGTCATGATGCCAAGAGAGCAGCAGCACGGCCAAACAAATTTCACAGGCAAGACTGCTGACCCTGCTAATCCACAGGAATCTGACCTCAGCATTAGGCCTGGGTTGATACTCAAACCGACCGACTTAGAAATACGAGCGCTTGGACTTAGAATAAAATTACACAATTACTGATACAAGGTGTAAAGAAATAGAATAATCAATCATAAATAAAGTAAAGAATGAATCCTTCATGCTGGTCAGAAGATGTGGGAAATGTCAAAGATGTTAGAAGCTGTCAAACGAAGCCCTTCGTCCGTCCGCTTTTTGCCGGTGCTGCACGACAAACGGAGTCCAATAGCACTGATCTCCGTAGGACTATGGAGGGCATCGAAGCAAAACAAGTAGAACGAGCATCACTCATTTATACTTATGCAGTGTGAGAATGTGTGAATCTCATGAAAAACTTTTACAAAATTACACTAAAAAACATCTATGATCCGGTTGTGTCCACCGTTGTTCTCCAAGCATGGCTACCTCAAAGTTTGGAACGAAACGGAATGCTCTTATCGTGCTCATACAGCTCGATCTGGTAGAGCGGTGATTCCTTCCTGAGAAGCAACTCAAAGCCTTCACTGAAGCGATTCAACAAGGCATTGGAAGCAGCGACAACGCAGTGCCTGTTAAAGTAAATGTTCATTCATTGTCTACTCTGAAGATCTGCTCTTTTTGAAACGGCATGCAACTTCTCAGAAGATCTGCTCTTTTTGAAACGACTGACATGAACACTGGTGGCTGATGGTGGCTGCAACTTGATCTGACAAACATTCGAGTCCTCTGGAAGGACAGTTCCAAACGTCCTGCGGTTCTCCAGTGCACCTGCCATGGCAACGGCTTTGCCCAGCTTTCATTCAGTTGTATGGGTAGAAGGCTACGTGAATGGATCGAGATGGCTTGGTAAATTCGGCCGCAAAGGACCCCAGAAACACTGTTGGAAAGCAACATTGGAAAAACATGTCAATATTCAGAAGCAAGGTCAGGCAAGGTCTTGTGTGTGTGTGTCTCTTGCTTTGTCTTCTTGATTTTGGACTGTCATTTCCTGATCACCTGGCTGCCGTACCTTGCAAAGAAAATTGGATCATTGAGCATCACTAAATGCAATTGCTTGAGTGACACGCCCACAGAACACAAGCGGAAAAATGCACAGCAACTCAATCCAACACTCTAAGGCTACGAGGACACTTGTGTGAAAATATCAGGCGACAAACTGCACCAAACCAGCACAACACGAGTGTGAACATGTGTGAACAATTACAGTGACGAACACAACCATTAGAAGCCATGTATGAACATGTCCGTCACAACCTTGTAAAATTCAAAGACTTTTGGAAAAGGACACATTTGCATAATATTCCATGAATATCCTTAAAATGATATCTAGACACATAATGGGTAAATATGCATGTTATGACAGCCAGGATATTCGACGTTTGTCCTACCCTCAAGCTGAAATGTTACGGCGCTACAACCGAAGAAGATGTGGGCCTCGTCCGGGCCGTCTGCCCATCGCAGGTTTCGGCACCTTAGGGAGAAGTGACCACGGAAAGATGGTATCCGATGTCGGAAAGGCAGTGCTGATGATCAAACAAAATGAAACATGATGAAACATGGTCACAGCATGGCCTAGCATCATAACATGAGTCTAACATACGGTATACAGAAATCCGCCCGCACCAAAGGTGCAGGGTGTGTGTTTGCCGATAGCGCAAACAATCAGGCCCTTTATTGCTCCACAATCCCATGTTTTTGTGGTTTTTTGAAAAGTGACTTCTCGGTGAAAGTGGTCCAACTGGACTCCCATATGAGCCCAACATGGGGCCAACATGGGGTCAAGATGGGCCAAGATAGCCCCAACATGGACCCCACATTAAGCCCGACATGGGCCCAACATGCAACAAGATGTACCGGAAGTGCTCTACACCCTGCTGTTTTCATGTTTTTTGGAAAGCAAGTTTTTCAGGTTGGTACAACAGGACTTGAAGATATACAGTATATGTACATATATATATATATGCATATATAGGATTATATAGGGCCATAAATTCAATATGGAAAACATGGAGTGAAGATGGGACGCGTGAATAGCCCCGGCATGAGCCGCACATGCAAGATACGCGGAACATGGCGCCTAATGGGGACATTCGCCGAACAGATGGCAAGATATGGCAAAGATGGGGTACACTGTCACCAACATGGGGCCCCAGCATGGCTCCAACATACGCCTAGATGCGCCCAGAATAAGTCCAACATGGCCCTATATGCAGCAAAATGTGCTCAACATGGGGCTCAATAGCCCCAAAATTCCACAAAACATACGCAAAGATTTGGTCAACATGAACGAACCTTGCACTCGTTTCAGAACTTTTTTGGAATCAAATGAGTCCGCTTTCGCGGCCTCCGTTCTAAAGGGAATATCGCCCAAGATGGCATTACATGAGGCAGCGTCAAAATTATTTGCTTGAGGTGCACTCACAGATCTTTTAAAACGTTCCCTATCGTTTTCCAGTACTCCTTTGAGGGTATCGTTTTTAGGCCGTCCCCCATCATTTTTCGGGTAAAATCGACAACACACCTCTGCAGCACTATCTCACCAACCGCATCCATGCCCACACACCCCATCAAAACTATCCTCTTCTTCCCCGCCTCCCCTTCAGCCCTCTGCATTCCAAGGTGCGAGCGGCTCTAACCGCAAAGCATCGCGAATATACAGCTCAATGTATGTGATCCACGACATAGTTTCAATATGATTCAATGATGTTTCAACATTAGACTTGATAAAAGGGTGTGTTTGTTTTCCCTGATTTCAAGTGCAAACAAGACATCTTTGCACAATCCACCGCCTAAGCCTACAGCACTGTATAGCACTGTGCAGGGCACAGAAATGCTGTGTCTCAACTGAGGTCTTCACCCAACAAAGGCAGCAGGCAGGAAACTGTCCTGAGATCCTCGACAGGAATACTGATCTGCGAATTACCACGACACTAACATGATCAAAGATGAAGAATATTAAGGAAATCTATATAGAAGGAATATCGAGGAATATCAAGGAATGAATGTGTAAGAATAATAAGAATATCTAGGAATATCAATGAATATTTAGAAATGTTCATCAAGGAATATCACGGAGGCCAATCCACAAATCATGTTGTGCACTTCCAAGTTGCTGGATGTTGTCTTTAGGTTGACACAGTAGTTGGCTCAAGTAGCAAGATGAAGGGTCCCAAAGGATGTCACCCCAACCTCCCGACATGCTGGGCATAACAGACTGGGGCTGATAAGCTCATGCTTGGGCAGGTATGGAGCTGTAGGCAAGGAAGAAAGCTGCACCACCATCACTACACATCACTACTTTCTTCCGAATGACTACTTGATAGGCATAGCAAAACAATAATTGCAAAATACAGCAGACCCAGCAATTTGATTAGCAAACATCCATGCTGCGAATGCTGAACATGCAGAAGTCTGCAGATCTTAACACAGCCCGTCAGCCCGCAGCATGCCATAAAATCATTAAAGCTGAAATGATTCTTTTTTCAATGTCGCGCTCTGCCCTCCAAAATACAAAAGTTCATGGTAGCTCCACCCTTGTCCTCCAAGACCACCATGAAGCTGCATTGCACGATCAACAACATGTTGCGTCCTCAGTGACAAGGTCTATGTGCTTGTGCAATTGACTAGCAAGGATTTTTTAACTATTCATAGGTATTCTTGCTGCTCCAACAAGAACGAGAGAAAGCTTCGAAGTATTCCAAACTTGCTTGGCAAATCAGGCTTAGCAAGTCATGGCCACTACGACTCATGACTCCTCTGATTCCACTTTCTGTTCAAAAGAAGTTCCACTTTTGTTTGCTGCACAATTTGATAATTTGGTACAGCAATATGTGCAGCGTGGTCAATACTTTTGACCCAAGGACATGGTTGGCCGTTTTGACATTTCACAAAGCCAATTCCTGCACACCTCTGTCCTTTGTGTCATAAATCTGTTCCAAGGCTGGCCATTGTAACATTTCACAGAACCAATCCCCAAAATGTCTGTACCTTTCATGTTTATGCTTTAATCCGGTTGAGCACAGGTTAGGAGCGATGCCAATAGGATGCCGCCCGCTCCCGCTGGGTGAAGTAGCAACACGCATTTTACGTCCAACATGTTTTGGAATGTGCTTTGGGTTCTCACAAGCAATGGTTGGCTCTTCGATCCTCAACTATTCCTTCATTCCTCAAATCCCTTCCTCCCTTCCTTTGCGATCGGCCGCCACCGGGGAGTCGGCCGCCACCGGGCGGTCGGCCGCCGCCGTGCAGTCGGCCGCCGCCAGGCGGCCAAGTAGGTTTGTATTCACTGAAAATTTTCTAGGAAGATAGATTGCATGGATTTTATGAGCGGCTCATGGGGAGAAAGCATCGGCGAAAAAATTGTACGTTCTGGTATTATCGCGCATCACCGTGGGCGTATAGCGACAACGCTTTGCATGGAATGTCGCCGTAGCAATTATAAACGCGCCAAAAAAACACCGGTGGGTTTTCCTTCGTGCATCTGAGCTAAACTTCGGACCGATTAGCAATAGATAAGTTCGCTCCCCTGCAAAAAATCAAATACATCACGGACCCTGGCAAAAACTTCCATGCATATATAGGAGATTATGTCCATCCTGGTTTTGGGACGTCCCTGGTTAGGCACCGTAACTGTTTCTTGATCACCGCGCGTTTCAAATTTGGGTTATGCCGATTATGCCCCGTCTTGCGGGGCCCCCCACCAATCCCCACCATGCAGACAAGACCGCCAGTGTAAGGGGACCACCAAAAAAACAATCCATAATTTGTAACGGACATGAATATTTATCGCTAATCAACCGTGCAGAAAAATCAATCACCGCTAGAGTCCGCCCGAAATTCAGCTGAAATGCCCGACGCAAAATGGTTTTTTGATGGTCCCCTCTGAGGGGACCGCCAAAAAACCAATTCAGGTCCTGGATTGGTTTTTTGGTGGTCCCCCCAGAGGGGACCAGCGCGTAAATTTGCAATGCACAATGATCAAGAAGCAGTTCTGGTCCCCTCTGGGGGGACCATCAAAAAACCAGTTCAGGTCCTGGATTGGTTTTTTGGTGGTCCCCCCAGAGGGGACCATCAAAAAACCATTTTGCATAAGGCATCCACCGGACTAGCGATAAATACGTTTCTTCCGTGACGACCGATAAGCAATAAAAATGTTTGCGTTGCAAAATAATTTTGTGATGGTCGCGTCTGGGGGGACCACCAAAAAAACAATCCAGGACCTGAACGGGTTTTTTGGTGGTCCCCCCAGAGGGGACCAGAACTGCTTCTTGATCATTGTGCATTGCAAATTTACGTGCTGGTCCCCTCTGGGGGGACCAGCAAAAAACCAATCCAGGACCTGAACTGGTTTTTTGGTGGTCCCCTCAGAGGGGACCAGAACTGCTTTTTGATCGTTGTGCATTGCAAATTTACGCGCTGGTCCCCTCTGGGGGGACCACCAAAGAACCAATCCAGGACCTGAACTGGTTTTTTGGTGGTCCCCCCAGAGGAGAGAACTGGCTTTTTGGTGGTCCCCCCAGAGGGGACCATCAAAAAACCATTTTGCATAAGGCATCCACCGGACTAGCGATAAATACGTTTATTCCGCGACGACCGATTAGCAATAAATAATTATATATGTTTTTCCGTTTACAATGATTTTGTGATGGTCGCCTTTGAGGGGACCGCCAAAAAACCAATCCAGGTCTTGGATTGGTTTTTTGGTGGTCCCCCCAGCGGGTATTGGAATTGCCTTTCATTAACGGCAAAAATCAAATTTCAGTTTTTTTTCCCTTTAAAATGATCACCCAAAAGCCAATCCAGGAACTCGGTTGGTTTTCCAGCGCAGCCACGACAATGACAACGATGCGGACGATCATGAGTGTACATTGAGCGTATACGGAGTTTTTGAGAACAATGAGGATGATGATTATGATGTGGGCGATGAAGAGATTTTATTGCGGAGGAGAGCCGCGATGATGATGACAGCACTGACGATGACGACGGTGCAGATTGTGATGATGATGGTGAAAGCTGGTGTTGCTGATGATGGCGCTGGTGGCCACGATTATGTCAATGGTGATGATGATGGCAGTGGTGATGAAAACGAGGTTGATGATGATGATGATGATGATGATGATGATGATGATGATGATGATGATGATGATGATGATGATGGTGGTGGTGGTGGTGATGATGATGATGATGGTGATGATGGTGATGATGTAGCAAATTCATGAGAAGTGTTCAACAGAAAGTAGCGGGCAGTTTCTTGAAATCAAGGTTCATTCTTGAATCCCAAGCATTGAATCTTTGGCTTTGCAAACTATTGAAGAAACACTGTTTTGGCCAACCCTGAAGGATCAAGGAGGAATTGTAGATGTTGCACAAAGGAAAGTGTATATAGATTTTGATACTTTGATGGCATTTCAATGATTCTCCATGTAAATCACGTGACTTTAGAACTTCCAACTACAGAAAACTCATGCCTGTAAATGTGAACAAATATACAAATATAGTAATCATTAGTTATATAATATTACAATTGATTACAATTGATTACAAATGTATTCCAAATTGTGTGTGATTTCATGGACTGAAAAAGTCCATGTGAGAGCTGGGTTGTCGGACATGCTAGGCACCACGGCCTTGCATTGCTCTCAAGGATAGAGCGAGAACGTGATGGCAGTAACTTGGGAAGTTTATAGAAGTTTACACAGTAGTAACTCTCTCCCTGCAGAGTCTCGGAAAGTGCACCCCCTTTCAGGATTGACGCCCAAAGCCGCACAAACACAGCTGTAAGACACGCCAACAAAACAACAAAAACTAGAAAATGTAGAAACCGTCAGGACTCGATAGAAACCACAATCAGTTCTGCTTTCCTAGTCGCAAGATGTCGCAAGCATAGTATTGCCCTGGTCTGGCGATACGGGCAGTACACCAGAAATCATGATCTGAATTATTTGCAGACCTGTGTTCCTGCCCTTGACTTTGTTCTGCAACAGCAAACGATGGTTTTGATGAGCTTTCGTCGAATGCCGTGACTGCATTGATGGAGACAACACCCCCAATTATCATTATTCGGAACATGAAGCAAACAGACTCAAACATCAAGTATCTCACCACTTCAACACAACTCTTGCCCCCGAAGTTTAAAATGAATTCCTCCCAAGTTACAATATTTGACTGTTGGTGACATGTGGTGCTCCTTCGCAGCAAGGTTTCTCCCAGCCTTGACCAAGCTCAAAAGTTTCCTGGTGTAATGGTCGGTGTTGCCAAGCCTGCGCTGTGATTCATGGCTTTTACCCACACTGTGCCTTTCACTTGCCTTTCATTATGCCTTTCGTTGTTATCTCATTGTTGTCTCATGGTTAGTTCATTGTAATATCACTCTTATTTCATTGTTATCTCCTTGATATCTCATTGCCATCTCGTTGTTATCTCATTACTATCTCATTGTTTGCTCACTGCTATCTCGTGGTTATGCCTTCCATTATGCCTTTCATACTGCGTTTCATTGTACTTTCCATTATGCCTGTCATTGTGCCTTTCATTCTGCCTTTCATTGTGCCTTTCATTATGCCTTTCATTGCGCCTTTCATTGTGCCTTTCATTATGCCTTTCATTTTGACTTCCATTATGCCTTTCATTATGCTTTCGATTATGCCTTCCATTTTGCCTTTATTTATGCCTTTCATTATTCCTTTCCATGAACTTCCTTTTGAGTACTACGTCTAGATATCGTGCTTGCAAATCATGCACAAGATTCACAAGATCATAGAAAATTACTACCCATCCCGCGACCTCAAAAACTCATATTTTCTTCATACCTTGCTTTCACGTCATGGGACAAACACATCGAGAATAATATAGGACCAAATTGTCCGTCAGGGGGACTCGAACTAACATCTACCTCTCACATATCTAAGCACCCTGAATCTGTTCTACGGAGCACGTACGAGGAGCCGTCAAACCTTGGAACAAAGTCAATTACACACATTCTCTGACCCCTCTCAGCGATTTTAGTGAAGGGGTGGGGATAGTGGTGCTATCCTGCTCAAGCACCACTCGAGCAATCCTATCTTTTTTATCCTCAAGATCGATTTGCAAAATCAAAAAAATCGAATCTTCGTCTCCGCCCAAACCTGTGGCCTTCGAAATAATATTTTCGCGTGGGTTTCCTAATTTTGCCAGAAGATATGCAATTTCGCAATGCGTTACATTGCAAGTCATTGCATGACATTGTAAGAGTACCAATACCCTGGGCAGTTTAAAGCTTCAGCCTCTACTGTTTCTTCAGTTGTTAGTTCTACTGCAGGTGCCCCGCCAAGGTACTGCAATATCTTGCAGCTGACAAAGACAAGATAAACTTCAAACGGCTGGAAAGCCTACAGCTATAGGAAAGCATAAGGAAAAACAGTTCTTGTTCTGACATGCGACAAGACCTGCACACCACTTGCGTCTTCAGAACTGCCTGTCCATTCTGTCGGCTGCTTCCCGAACAAGGAGGCGAGCCTCATTCGTCACATTGGCAGCATTCGGACCAGGCATGGCAAACGCACGCCCTCGCTTTGGCACTATACGCATATACATGGTCTAATGAATACATACACATTCTGTCATGTGTTAAAACTACATCAAATTTGCATTTCATTCCCGCTTGCCTGGTCAATCTCAGCGCGGCATTCTGCAATCTGATGAACCTGAGGCGAGTCCCAAGAGAACCGTCATGAATCGTCATGAACAGTTCAATTATACCCTCAACTAGGATATGTTAAATTGAGGGTATGTTAAATTCACTGTTTGGATAACTGCGTGATTTGAAGTTTGGGCACTCTGAAGGGGACATGACATGACTGTTCACATACCACACCGTCAGCTCTGACACCGGCCGCCCTTGGTCCAAGCTACGACACTCCCCATCTCTGAGAGTTTTTGTCCAAAGGCTTGCCGCGAACTGGCTCGACCTGAGAAACTGGTTATGACTCAGGTTTTGGATATGTTCGCATGAGTTTCGAGATTTTAGAGACAGAAAAATTGTGTTTAGAGACTTTGAGCGGATGTGACTGTGAGCGTTTAGCATTGCAGGAAAACGGTGGAGGAAATCAAAAGGATGGGACACTACAAATGCCTTTCAGATCCTTTGTTCAGATTTTGGTCCTTTCCCTGATCATTGCGTTTGGTCCTGCTGACATCCTTCAACCCATGCTGCCTTTGTCCACTGAAAACGAGCTCAAGGTGGAATGAGTCTATATACTTCAGAGTCTGATTACTCTAGTGTAAGATGGTGTAAGCTATAACAATTGATTTGATCATGTTGGTGACTCCTTTCATGAGGTCTGCAACATTCTGCAACCCTCCTTGGTTGTGTCATTCCAAGACTTTCTCACCAATATGGCTGAGATCCCGACGGCACATGTGACTCAAGGCGCGTTCGGCCTTTTGAAGACATCTCTTTAGCACAAGAACGATGAAGGATAGGAAGAATAAGAGAAATAAGAGGAACAAGATAGGAATAAGAGGAGGAATAAGAATTACGGCAAGATGAGGATGAGGAACACAGCTTGGGTTAGCGTTGTCAGAAGTCCAGCATTATCAAACCACTGTCTCGTCGCCTGTCCAATCATGCGCATGCAGTGGTGAATGCCTCAGCAAAAAACAGCTTTCAGGATGTTAATTGTTTTAGAATTTTTGTTCACACTGCAATCCCAGCAATAGTGCCAATATCAACTTATTATGGCCGTTGTGAATCGATTGAATGAAACTTACTCAAATTTGTTCAAGACAATTGGAGCGTATTCAAGCCTATTGTTTCAGATTGATCCGCCAGGAAAAGTTTGGTGTGACTTGGTCTGCCCCTCTCAATTCTCAGTCACCCTGCTAGAAGTAGGATCCATGATTGACAACAAACATGTAAAGTCTATCTGGAACTGTTCAACAAACATTGTCGATCCAGCGCACTAGTCAATAGCTACATTTCATACAAGCATTTCATCATGTTCATACAGCCAATTTCCTGGGTTTGCCCGGAAGAGCAAGACAAGCCTGGGAGATACTCCTGTCAAATCGCCAAAATAATGCGTAGTCCCCCTTGCTTCTGAACTCTCGAAGTGAAGACATCCTATACAATACCAGTACACTACACTAATTATATAGTGTAAAACCCTAAATCACCGCGTATAGCCAGCATTTTTTTAAAATATCTGAAACATGTTTTGTTGGGCCGGCATAGCCACATACCTACATGGAATGTAATTTACATGAGTTATTTCATGCATTTTCACGTTTTATTGGCCGTAGGACAGATTCGAAGCATTGCAACGCTATGTACCTTGGTACTCTGAGGATCTCTGAGGATCTCTGAGGGATGTACGCCCTGGACCCAAGCGAAGCTGAGCAATTTCAAATCCTCGGCCCTGGAGGACAAGGAGAATTCAGTGGGGAGCGCAGTGGGGAGCGCAGTGGGGAGCGCAGTGGGATGCGCTTGGATGCACTTGCACTTCGGTCGTGCACCTACATACTGCAGGTCGCATAAATCGTGATGCCAAGTGCGAATGATGGACTGGACTCCCCCGGAACAAAATGGAACAAATATGTACAAATAGAATATACAGAAGGTGCGCTTGTGGCCCCAACGCTCAAGCATCAAAAATAATTCACTGTACAGCAAAAGGAATGAACATTTACTGAAAATATTCACATTGCATATAATTAATAATACATAATAATACTGTATTTAATTTGAAGACTTACTGATCAAATCGGATGACTGGATTGTTGCGCCTCTCCCCAGATCATGTTGGTCAAAGGCACCCGAACATCCTGCAAAGTTTTCGCCAGGACATAGCAGGACAGTGTCTCTCGGGTTCAAATGGTATGCAGCATATGTAGCCTTTGGATGTTTAATCAATCTCAACATATCTCAACATATCTCAATCATGTTATATCATGTTATATCATGTTTATGTTTGCTTTTGGATGGTAGATGGCTTTTCGCGAAAACAACAAACAAATCAAACATTGACGTGAAATGTATGAAGCTCTCTGAACGTAAACGTAGTTGAGGATTAGTAAACAATGATTTTGGCACTGGCATTATCAAAGCTGCAGGAGAAGCAGCAACAAGTCTTGGGATCAGAGCTTAGAACAGGAGTGTTCTGCGAGCTAGAAATCAAGGCTGTCTTGGCAAATCTTAGGAACAAGGTAGGCAACATTTGGCAACAGGGTAGAGGAAATATGAGGAAATTAACAGAATGTGAATCCTGCAGAGTGGGGTCCTCGAAAAGAATTTCCATGTGGCCTTTGGGACAATCATCATCTCCAAAAGTTTCCATCGGCCGAACCAATGTGATGCCAGGTGTGTCCTGACGGAACTGAGCAAAAAGATCGAAAGAAACTGGTAAGTCAACATTCACATTGAGAAAAAGGTCAAGGGTGCAGGTGCCTAACAACCAAGTCTGTTGTCAACACAGCCACCTTCGAGCTTTGACTATTGCATCTAAATTGCACGCATCTAAATTGCACGTATATACATAGTATTACATAGTTCTTCCCGAATCATCACTAAGCTTCAAATTCCTTTGATGCTGGAAGCCAATGCAAAATCATGAACTCACGTGATGCTGAAGTTTACTCGTTGGACACTGGGGTTCAGGATGGTTCCAGATGTCTGAGAAGCCAACCATTGGAACCAAGATTTGCGACTGAGATCGGTATGTCGCTGCATCCTTGGGTCCAGTCCTGCACAAGGCCCCGAAACGATCAATATCTGCCCGGCACACCATAGGAGGACTGTAACTCATCTCAGCTCATCTCTAACTCTCTTTCTTCATAAGGCACCAAGGAAATCCATGGAAATCTGCATGCAGATCTGGCAGTGATATCAAGGATTCCCACCATGGATCTGAACAGGATCGGTTTACATCAGTTTTCTGAACTGAACTTAAACTCTCCAAATCTCTCGGTGGACGTGCACCACCTTGCAAAACTGACACTGGATGATTTCTTGCAGGTTTACTGAGTTTACTGTGAACGCGGTTCTGTCTCTTGCAAAATGTGCCTGCCCATCAAAATCATGATTTTGCAGTCAACGTTCCTCGGTTGATTTGCCCAGCACCAGGTGAAAAGATCACATGAGCTGTCCCATATATAATAATGTCCACAGAATGTCCACTATGTCTTCGGAAGTGGGCATCAGCAATCCTAGTGACAGATATTGAGAGTAATCTGTCATGTGCAATACTCATTTCATAATTCATGGATCCCGCGGGCCAGAAGCATAAAGGATGCGCCGTTAGCAAAGGCAAGTACTTTGCACATCTTTGCACTACTCTATTTTCATATATTTGTGCATACATGTGCATACGTTGCAAGTTGCTGTATTACAACTTCCAAGTTACATCAAAACTTAAAGCAAGAGATCAGTACATCGAGGGCTCAGTAATTACAAGTACAACAATGACAGCTGACGAAGTTAAGATCAAGTGCCATCTTTGGAGGACGTCTCACATACAAATCAAATTGTGTTTGGGGACATCTGGCACGAAATATTTGTTTACGACTGCTCCACTCTGGCACAAAGGGTGCGAGTTTCAGTTTCGATGACATCATGCATGAAGTATCAGAATCATGAATTGCATGTTTCAACTGTCAGTTTTTACACATTTGGTGTTTCGAACCATATGCGCTCTTCGACTTCTCAATTTCAGTTTTGAGCCTGCCACATACTAGTGGATTTCACTCTCGCAGCTTTCGGTTTTCCAGGACATGTCGCACAAATATTCTTTGTTTTCAAACGTGTCAGCAGCATCAAATGTTGGATGACATCTTGTACGCTTTATGCTTTGAAAGTTTTCACGAAATGCAACTATCAAATGGCCACGAGAAATGATAAGGCGGTGTCAATTGTAGCTAGAAGAAATGATTTGAATGCCTTTGGAACTCCATTAGGAGATGATGGACTTCCGATCGGGGGCATTGCAAAGGAAAAGAATGTAGTGTCTCCAAAGTAAGTAATAGGTAAGAGATGGTAGAGTGGGTAATAGGTGGTAGTAGGTAGTGGGTAGGCGTGGGTGGTGGTAGACAATAGGTAGTAGCAGGTAGTAGAGGTAGGAGTAGTAGGAGTAGGAGGAATAGGAGGAGGAGGAGTAGGAGTAGGAGGAGGAGGAGGAGTAGGAGTAAGAGTAGGAGTAGAACTAGGAGTAAGGGTAGGAATAAAAATAAGAGTAAGAGTAGGCGTAGAAGAGTAGGAGTAATAGTAGTAGCAGTCGTCGTAGTAGTAGCAGTCGTCGTAGTAGTAGCAGTCGTCGTAGTAGTAGCAGTCGTCGTAGTAATAGTAGTAGTAGTAGTAGTAGTAGTAGTAATAGTAGTAGTAGTAGTAGTAGTAGTAGTAGTAATAGTAGTAGTAGTAATAGTAATAGTAGTAATAGTAATAGTAGTAGTAGTAGTAGTAGTAGTAGTAGTAGTAGTAGTAGTAGTAATAGTAGTAGTAGTAGTAGTAGTAGTAGTAGTAATAGTAGTAGTAGTAATAGTAGTAGTAGTAATAGTAGTAATAATAATAGTAATAATAATAGTAATAATAATAATAATAGTACTAGTAATAATAATAATAATAATAGTAGTAGTAGTAATAATAGTAATAGTAGTAATAGTAGTCGTAGTAATAGTAGTAGTAGTAGTAGTAATAGTAGTAGTAATAGTAGTAGTAGTAATAATAGTAATAATAATACTAGTAGTAGTAGTAGTAGTAGTAATAATACTAGTAGTAGTAATAATAATAATAATGATAATAGTAATAATAATAAAAACCATAATAGTAATAGTAGTAGTAGTAGTAATAATAGTAGTACTAATAAAAATAATAATAATAATAATAGTAATAAAAATAATAATAATAATAATAGTAATAATAATAATAATAGTAATAATAATAAAAAAAATAATTATAATAATATTAATAATATTAATAGTAGTAGTAATAGTAATAATAGTAATAATAATAATAATAATACTAATAATAGTAGTAGTAATAATAGTAGTAGTAGTAGTAATAGTAGTAGGAGTAGTAGTAGTAGTAGTAGTAATAGTAGTAGTAGTAGTAGTAGTAATAGTAGTGGTACCAATAATAGTAATAGTAGTAGTAATAGTAGTAGTAGTAGTAATAATAATAATAATAGTAGTAATAGTAGTAGTAGTAATAATAATAATCATAGTAGTAGTAATAGTAATAATAATAATAATGATAGTAGCAGTAATAATAATAATAGTAATAGTAGTAGTAGTAATAGTAGTAGTAGTAGTAATAATAGTAATAATAATAGTAGTAAAAATAATAATAATAACAATAGTAGTAATACAGGAAAATGAATGTCGATTCACCTCCATCGATGATCAATCTTCGATCATATCTCCCAAGACCACATCTCCAGTCATGCTGGGACCCTGCCAAGAAAATTCAAACCTCAGGATTGGTGGTTGATAGATAAGCCTCATTAAATGTCAATACTTCGCAGTTTAGACATTCGAGTATTGGTTGCAATCACTCTACCGATTGGCCGAAAAATATGGCCCAAGTGTTGAGGTAGTAATAACCAGCCAACACTTAACCATCAGTAAACCTTAACCATCAACATCAACCATGTTTTGACTGGTCAATAGCCATTGCTTACCAACAATTAATAAGAACCAGCACTGCTGAACCGTCAACATCCGTCAACATCCGTCAACTTACAATAACCCCATTCTTTCTTAACAGGTTCTAACCCAACTAACCGAACTTACCAGTGAGAACTTACTTCAAAAATAGCTAATATACCCGTATCACAACCTGGGTTTTTCACCTCGCGGTTCAACCCCCAGCCTTCCGGCGCCTCAGCAGGATCCCCCAATCCCTGAGGCTGCTACCGGGCTGGCACCCGTGGACCTGTGGGTTGGTCAATGATTCAAGGGTGGCACAAAAATAGCGGCAGCTTGAGAGCGGGATTCCAATCATAAATGATACACTCTGGCAGCGAACTAACCAGGAAGTGGAAAATCCACCATTTATAATGGTTGTCCTGTAAAAATCATGATTTTCAGCTTCCAGGTTAGTTTCTCAGAAGGTAATTCATGAATAAACTACCCATATTTGGGATGAATCAACAGCCATGTAAGGTGATGATGGCAACTTGATGATTTCTTGGCGTTGGTCGTTTTTGAATCGATGATAGTTGATGTCTGTGAATTCGGCCTCAACCAAAGCGATGTAGAAGGAATTATGTCCAAACATAAGGTTTGGTCCAAAAATGGTGTACCCCGAAGACTGATGGTTTCCCTATCAATAATCGCTTTTGTTGGATGCTTCGTAGGTACCAATACCACCATTAATGTACAAACCCAATTGTAGTATTGAACATTTAGGGATGGTTAGGGGTACCACAATTTCATTTGCGCCAGCTGCTGTTGCCCCGAGGCGCCTGATCGCGGCCTTGGGCAATGGCTGCACCTGGCATAGCAGCTATCACATCAGGAAAATGAATGTCGATTCACCTCCATCGATGATCAATCTTCGATCATATCTCCCAAGACCACATCTCCAGTCATGCTGGGACCCTGCCAAGAAAATTCAAACCTCAGGATTGGTGGTTGATAGATAAGCCTCATTGCATGTCAATACTTCGCAGTTTTGGCATTCGAGTATTGGTTGCAAGCACTCTACCGATTGGCCGAAAAATATGGCCCACGCGTTGAGGTAGTAATAACCAGCCAACACTTAACCATCAGTAAACCTTAACCATCAACATCAACCAGTTTTGACTGGTAAATAGCCATTGCTTACCAACAATTAATAAGAACCATCACTGCTGAACGCCATTGCTTACCAACAATTAATAAGAACCAGCACTGCTGAACCGTCAACATCCGTCAACATCCGTCAACTTACAATAACCCCAATCTTTCTGAACAGGTTCTAACCCAACTAACTGAACTTACCACTGAGAACTTACTTAACAAATAGCTACTATACCCGTATCACAACCTGGGTTTTTCACCTCGCGGTTCGACCCCCAGCCTTGCGGCGCTTCAGCGTGGACCTGTGGGTTGGTCAATGATTCAAGGGTGGCACAAAAATAGCGGCAGCTTGAGAGCGGGATTCCAATCATAAATGATACACTCTGGCAGCGAACTAACCAGGAAGTGGAAAATCCACCATTTATAATGGTTGTCCTGTAAAAATCATGATTTTCAGCTTCCAGGTTCGTTTCTCAGAAAATAATTCACGAATAAACTACCCATATTTGGGATGAATCAACAGCCATGTAAGGTGATGATGGCAAGTTGATGATTTCTTGGCGTTGGTCGTTTTTGAATCGATGATAGTTGATGTCTGTGAATTCGGCCTCAACCTGTTGCTCCGAGGCGCCTGATCTCGGCCTTGGGCAATGGCTGCACCTGGCATAGCAGCTATCACATCAGGAAAATGAATGTCGATTCACCTCCATCGATGATCAATCTTCGACCATATCTCCCAAGACCACATCTCCAGTCATGCTGGGGCCCTGCCAAGAAAATTCAAACCTCAGGATTGGTGGTTGATAGATCAGCCTCATTAAATGTCAATACTTCGCAGTTTAGACATTCGAGTATTGGTTGCGAGCACTCTACCGATTGGCCGAAAAATATGTTCCAGAATTGTTGGGGCGTTCCAGCCAGTTTTTTGATTTTTTTGTTTGGCCAGGACGTAGAACCTCCATTAGCCATCAATATGCAATGATCAACCAAGTCACTGCATTGGTTGATAGGAAAATTGCAGACAATCCGTGCTGTGAGCACCAATTCTAAAGGTTTCCTGTAGATGTTCCCATCAACTATTTCTGGGACAAAAGCGCTTTTGACTGTGCCCACCTCTAAATTGCATATGAACACCCAAGAGTTGAAAATAGTTGAGCCATGCACACTTCCCAAGCAACCAGCAGTGGATATTATAGCCAGATTGAAATCTTCCTAACCATCTCCAGGTCAAGACGATCCTGTTGGCGCCGGTAGCAGGTGCTGGAGACGATCCAGGTCAAGAGGATCCAGGTCAAGACGATCCAGGTCGAGCTCAAGCGGCAGCAGGTGCTTTGGCCAAGCGGCAAGCGGATGGGGCGCACCGGGATCCAGTTGGGGGTGGCTGGAGTGGTGGGTGGGTTGGCATGTTAACATTCGCTGTGGGCCTGCGTCATGAAGTTGCTGCTACGTGAAGGTTGGGGTGGGAAACCAAATGTTGCCACGACTCGGACAACTGGCAGCCGCAAAGTAGCGAAACATCCCGCAGCCGCTGCACATCCAACCAATCAAACTTTCCCATTGG
Source organism: Symbiodinium kawagutii (assembly GCA_009767595.1). Taxonomy (NCBI): domain Eukaryota; class Dinophyceae; order Suessiales; family Symbiodiniaceae; genus Symbiodinium; species Symbiodinium kawagutii. The sequence continues at coordinate 225,034 of VSDK01008241.1, read as the reverse complement.
AAGACACTACATGAAATCCTGCAGAAATTGGGGCCAAGCAAACAAAACGGCAAAAGCCAAAATTTCTATTCGAGCAGATTTCACTTCTTTCAGCCATTTTGGCTTTAATCAACACTGCCATCCTCATCCATCCACACCAAGTGCCCCTGGATGTTGTGATGTTTGGTGTGCGCAACGTCAAAGGACAGCAAGCGCATCACATCCTGCAATATAGTAGTAGTAGTAGTAGTAGTAGTAGTAGTAGTAGTAGTAGTAGTAGTAATGCAACCTGCTCCAAAAGCCTAGTAGTAGTAGTAGTAGTAGTAGTAGTAGTAGTAGTAGTAGTAGTAGTAGTAGTAGTAGTAGTAGTAGTAGTAGTAGTAGTAGTAGTAGTAATAGTAGTAGTAGTAGTAGTAATAGTAGTAGTAGTAGTAGTAGTAGTAGTAGTAGTAGTAGTAGTAGTAGTAGTAGTAGTAATAGTAGTAGTAGTAGTAGTAGTAATAGTAGTAGTAGTAGTAGTAGTAGTAATAGTAGTAGTTGTAGTAGCAGTAGTAGTAGTAGTAATAGTAGTAGTAGTAGTAGTAGTAGTAGTAATAGTAGTAGTAGTAGTAGTAGTAGTAGTAGTAGTAGTAGTAGTAGTAGTAGTAGTAATAGTAGTAGTAGTAATAATAATAGTAGGAGTAGTAGTAGTAGTAGTAGTAGTAGTAGTAGTAGTCGTAGTAGTAAGAAGAAGAAGGTTGTAGGTAGTAACTAGTAGTAGCAAAAGCAACAGCAGAAAAATCTTAGCAATAGTCAAAGTCCTTAATTCAGCAGCGACAGTTGTAGCAATACTTTCTCCCAAATCTATCGAAATCTGGTCTTAGGGTAGGGCCTTGGATGTCCCCCCAGGTAACTTTGCGAGCTTCTCAAAACCTGTGTTTCGATGTGTTTCGAAGTAAATCATAGCACAAGGCAAGGGATCAGCCATTTGGAAAGCACATGTTTCTTTCATGAAATCTGCCCAACAATGAATGAGTTAAATGAGGAGATCAATCGAATTGAGTTGTGACCAACTTTGCAAACAAGAGGGTGAACAGTGATAGGCATTGCAGTAGTAGCAGTGGGAGTGGTGGGTAGCAGGTACTGGGTGAGCAACTGGTGAGACTGACGTTGCATCACTATTGATAAGTAATAGTAATAATGATTTAGTAAATGGGGAATGATAGCAGCCATATGCAATAAAAATCCATGAAATATCATGTAAACTCGAAAAATATGCGAGACATGTGAAGTAACAATAATTAGCCAAAGTGGGGGTTCCAGTCTGGAGGTCATTTGATTGGGGAAGTTGAGCTCCAATTTGAATCAGCGGAGTCTTTTTTAGGGCAACAATGGCTGAACTTGGATGAGTTGGGGCGTTTAATTGTTCTCCGGATTTCTGGGCCGGCTTCAGTGGTTATTTTTGATTGGGTTTGTTTATAGTCAGTCTGCAGGATATAACAAGGCTTTTGGTGGGGAAATCATATTGTAACTACGTGCACAACTTTTTTGACATCCTAAGTGTGTGGCGTGCGAGGCATTTGGGAATTTTGCCAGATGAAAGATCCTATCAAGTTTCTGGTTCCTGACTGTATGTCATGCAAAGCATTCACAAACGAGCGTGACAACACCAGCGGTACTGCGAAAATGTGAACGTCTTCCTCTCTCACACAGTTTTCCTTCACAAGTTTCCTTCCTAGACAGCGTAATCCAAAATCAGTACTATCAACATGGAAACGGTCTGAAAGCAAGTCCTGCTGTTATCATCGCTTGCAAATTTCTGATCACCCCTATTTCTAGGATTGTCACGTGCAATCTCTTGCAGAAAACGTGCATGAACCAAATGCAAAGTGATGCTCAAAGTGAGGCTTAAAATGATGCAGTTTGTATGCAGTTTTTCAGCCTCTCGAGTTGCAACCTGGGACTCCAAATCTCAGCCCAGCTTCCCAGCGCCAGTGATCCAGTGTTTTCGACCTCGGGCCCAAAAGTGAAGATCTTCAAAAACTAATCCCAAAAAAAGCGACGCATGTGGACGCGGGTGGACACAAAATCATTCTTCTCTGTAGTCCGTTTGAATATTTCAGCCACCAAAAACATGCTGCAATGCCTACAGTACAGGCCACCAGATTGATGGGTCTTGGTGGAAACCAAACACTCAGGGATTCATAATTTGGGCTTCAAGGAAAGCATAGGGGGGTGTAGTCAAGCTTGTGATCAATCCATGAAGCCCTTTGCCTTCCTGCACAATCCATGGCAAAGTAAACCATCAAAACGCATGAATAATGAATTCAATCAGTAAGCAAATGGATAATGGACCGATAATAGATGATAATGGGACATTTAGTGGTCAAAGGCTGCCCAAAATTCTACAAACAAATGCAAAGCAGTGCAAATTACAATAGCCACCGCCACTGTCTCAACGATTGACTTTGAATGAAACGTCTTTCCTGAAGAGAGAAACTGAGACATCCTTGCACGATAGAAATGTCGAAACTGGTTACATCTTCAGCTCCACAACCAGCTGCGAGGGAGATGTTAGATGTTGCTGGGGAAGCATCCTGTAACTGTGTGTCAAAATATGCGGGAGGAAGTAGATGGAAGTAGTCTACAAACATAAAGCATTGCAAGTAGATTTACAAACATCGGAGTGCTCAGATGTGCTGAGAGTTCAGTGGATGCATGGGCAACGATTCTACATATTTCTACATTGCAACATATTGCAACTAGAATATCACTTCTACATATTTCTACATTGCAACTATCACTGGAAGAATCATGCAACGAGAGCTCCAAAACCAATCATTCTGCTTCCTTCTGCGCATTGAGAGCGCGAGTTGCAGACCACTTCCAGTCGCTATCTTCCGCTAAGCAACGTATCTCCCGCAATGAGTTGATGCTGAACTAAGTGGCGGACCATTAATGACCCAGTGGTCGCCATCGCGAGTTATCATAGTCCTGGTCGTATCCAAAACCACCTTCAATGTCTTCATCTTCAATCAGTGCTTGGAAACAAACACAGCACAATTACAAGAATATACAAGAATTACAAATGTCTATCATCTTGAATCAGAATGACAATCAGAATGACAATGGGGCAGTTGCTGGTGTCAAAAGCATTTCTAGTGCAAGCATGCCATGAGCGCGGGCTCGGGAGTAAAGAAGAAATCAAATGTCAAAGTCACAAAAATAATGTCCTTCTTGCATGCTGCTCTCATGTCTGGCCTCATTCTACATAGAGTTTCTTTTGGAATTTTCAGGTGTATTGAAGTTGTTTGAAGTTGCTCGAAGTTGTTTGAAGTACATTGTGGCATTTTGGTCTTGTCTTGTCACACGGGCCCCACCTGATGTTTGTGGCATCACTGCTGGCCACAGCAGGTTCAGTCATAGCCTGGGAGTATCTATTTTGAAGAAACAAACGAAACGGAGGTGAAAGAGATGGAAAGAACCCTGATCAAGTGACATCAAGGGCCAATCTTCTGGGAATTGCAGCTGCCAGAATTCAAAAAACCTGGAGCCGCAGCATCTGTCAAAGCCCAAAAGACGAACTGCAAAGCATTGGTATCGGGACTGGGGTTGAAAATTCCATGCTTCGCATATCTTAGCATTCACATGCATCCTTCATATTTATTCATAATTTGCTGATCCCTGTCTGTATTCCCAGTGAAGGCCGTACTCACCATTTTATAGAAAATAAACCGGCCATTTGCTGGCTAGAAGGCCCCAGCCATTCTTATAGAATGAAATTGTGTGCAATGAGGTGTGCCCCACCTCTGCTACAGAATGAAAATGCAGCAGCCTGATCCAATAGGGCCCAAACCAACAACAGTTGGCTCTATAGAATGAATTCTGCTTTTTCCATGTCTACATACCAGAAAAACAAAAAGTAAAAACACAATTCTGATCTAAGATGTTGACTTAGGATAAATCATTTTATAGTAAATCTAAATGGGTTTGTAGGTTCCATTGGTCCCAAACCATCTTTGATGTGAATTCTTATTCTATAGAGGTTGCAGTCTTGAGGAAACACCATATCACCACCCAGAATCATCCAGCTCAAAATTTCCAAAACATTCCAAAACTGATCCCATCCAATTTTTTCCATTGCACTTTCCAAATATTTCCAGATCCTGTTCATTGAACATGTCTGAACCTGTTGATCCTGTCTGATTCAGCGGATGGAAGCGGCTTTTGTGAACACTTGGTCGGCACATGTTGACACAGCATGGGCATGCATGGGCCATTTCATCAAAGCCACTATAAAATCAAAACCTCAACATTTAGCCACTATAAAATCAAAACCTCAACATTTCAGTGAACTTGCCAACTTGTTCTCTATAAAATGCCTAGCCACTATAAAATGGAAATGAAGCCACAGGGATGCCCAAGATGTTCCAAGATAGCTGTCCAAAATTGTCTTCTATAGAATGAAACTCTGACTTATTGATTCATACATGATCCAAAAAGAAATGTCAAAACCTGATCATTCCCATTCAGCTGCCTCAGAAACCTGTCATTTTGTAGAGTGCTTGCAAGGGAAAAAATCCATAAAATTGCAGCACGCCCTCACCATTCTATAGTGGAAATTCCAATGGGTATATTTGCTGTGCATATGCTCCGCATTCTTTTGCACTTCGTTCCTTTGAGAAGTTCTGCTCACCTTCGAGGCTCTGGGATCTGGGATTCCAGCATAGGCTGACCGGATTTTGGCATCGAGCAAAGGCTCCTTGGCAGCTTCCCACAGAGAAACCCCATAACTATCCATTACTACAAACACAGCTTGACATAGCTTGCCTGTATCTACGAACATCTAAAAATATCTTCAGATATCTACAAATATCGATGAATGGAGCCTGGTGGCGCCAGTGAGTTGGAGAATCCAATATTCTTTGTGAGTGGAGTCCACCGGTCATCACTGGTCAAAAATGGTCAAAATCCAAGTAGTCTAACTATGTCTAATTCAGGTGCTGATTTGCTGACACTCTGATTGGCTCGGTCGAGGTCAGCACAAGCCACTGTTTCTTTTGCTCTTCGGTGCCAAATCTTGCCAGCACCTCTTGCAACGGGCTTTCAAGGTCGTGTTGTTCAACCCAAACGGGAGCAACTATGGCAGCAACAATCAGCAATATGCTACAATGCGACTTCTACGCATGGGCACTTAGTTGTTGCTTCTCAATGCTGAGTAATTTGTAATTGTCATGAAAAGGTTCTTTGTGCCGGTACTTACTTGTGAGGTCCTTCCAGCCAGACCTGTTTGTAGATTTCAAACTTGTGAATCCAATGAAGCTGGACACACGAGCAAGTGGGAAGAATCTGTGCACATTGTGTGTGTGAGTGTTGTGTGGCCCATCCCATCGGCACTCGACACGGCGACTTGTGCAGTGCTGTGGTTGGCTCGCCTTGCCTCCATGTTTCCTGTATCTGGACTGGCGCAGTTGCAAGCCTGGACCGAGGGCAAAGCATCTGGGAAAGTGTGAAGCACGGTGTGGAAAAATGAGTAGAAAGCTAGAGTAGAAAGAAAAGAGTAGAAAGAAAAGAGTAGGAAGATGTAGAAAGCTCTTTGGCAACTCTTGCCAATTGATATCGGACGCAAGTCTGTGCAGGGTCATACGTTGACGATCAAAAGCTGCGCAACAGGCGCCTCTGCTGCAAACTCCGCGTGATTGGAAGTGCCCATAATTTCGCAGCCTCAAATGCCGACCAGTGGAGCTCTAGAGCGCCAGAAGGCTTACTCCTCAATTACATTCTCAATTACCCACTCCATCTCAATTAGATTCTCAATTACAGCCCTATGTTCATGTGGATGTAGAGAAAAAACTCACAGCAAACAGGTCGCAAGAGTGGGCATCATCGCATTGCTGCATTCAGCTCCAAGAGAGATCAGGTGAATTTTGTGCTACCCGCACCCTAACTGGAGCTGAGGGTCTACACTGCTTTTCACTTTCAAACTGTGAACCCAACAAACATATATAAACATTCCATAAACATTCCATGACTTACAAACATTTCAGAGAGGATCTAAGTCCGCTCCAAGGACTTTCAGCGACGCGTTCCCAGGACAGGCGCTGGGTTTCGCACAGTCGGCGTACCTCAGCAACGAGATGCAGCGATGCAATGCCACGCGTTTCCCTTCGGCTCTTCGGCTCTTCGGCTGCTCCACTCGTGGCATCTCGTGGCATCTCGTGGCTTCAACACGCAGTGACGCAGCTGTACGCAGCCGTATTCCATTCGAGTTGCTGCAGGTTTGTGAGACCACCACCCTGGCGGCCAGCAAGTTTTGCAGAGTCCACAGGCAAGAACAAGTTCCTCAGTGGATCCGGGAATCAAAATACTGAAGGTTGATGTGCTCTAGAGTCTAGAGATTGAAATTGCCTGTGACCGAGCCATTTGTGATTTCGACAAATCTTGAATCCACTGCAATACTGTAGACTTACGTCGCTTATTCTGTACATGGCAATGCCATGCAATGCCTACGTGAGCAGCAGTTTCAAGCACACCAAATTGATGCTATTCCTATCTATTCAATCATATTCAATCTATTCCATTTCCATATTCCTCTCCAAAAATGTCCAAAGAGACCCGACTGAATCTGCAACAATTAATCTACAGACTCTACAAAAAAAATGTCAACCAAATCTACAACAACTGTGCTGTGCTTTGACCGAGGTCCGCGCCACAGCCCTCGGGCCTGCCAGAGTCGGGGCTAAGTTGCAACTTCTTTCGTGTCGTTGAAAGATGTTGAAAGCATTGCCCGTGATCAAAAGGAAAGCATTTTATGTGGAAAACATGAAGAAAGTAAATATGGAGAAAGAAAAACTCAGTAGTGCAATGTGGGACTAGGAGTACCTCTGCATGGGTAGGTCTATGCATATGCAATCATAGGCACAGGTATAATCTTGGTCGCATCTTCAGATGCAGGTGCTTAGGCAGGTGCATGCATACATACACAAATAGATCAATACAATTCATGTGGTGCAGTGCAGCATATATCAGCATCATCCCGCATTTCATGCACTATTTTCGAGTCTATTCCTGTACATTGCACTGCATTCCCTTATCTTGGTTCTGTTGCATTCCATTTGCATGCACATAATATGCATATTAGTACATTTTGATAGAAATTGTGTATTCTTGCTATCAACACATGCGTTCATTGAATGCAAACAGTAATTGTCAGTGACTTTGCCAAAGAGGGGACCTGTAGCTGGTAACGAATTCTATCAGCAAGAAAGAAACGTAAACAGAAAGCATAGTAGCTCCTACAGTACACAACAGGGATGGGGACGTGCTTCAGAGACTGTCCGCGAGTCAGAGTGTGCTGGTGTGTCAGTGTGTGTGTGTGTGTGTTTGCGCGTGTCTGCATTTCAAGTCTTGTCTCCTCCATTTTCATTTCCTTCCTTGCAACACCACAGTGGAAGAGAAGCGATCCAATTGAAAGGCTCTGGAGATTTCCGGCCTTCGCCTTTTCTCTGAGCTCAAAAATGATCTGCGGCTGTTTCCAGTAGCTTGGCCCTTTGGAGCGAATCTCCTTGACCTGACCAAGCAATACACAGTTTGTCTCACCAAATCCCAGTCATAGTTGTTCAAAAGTTGCAGATTCGTCGAGAATCGTCGAGTACAGTATTTACAATAGATAAAATCGAATATAATGTATACACTAGAGTACAGACTTTGATTTTCGATGTTCATTCTATCATGCGCAGTTTGCACACTCAGTGTGAACAGTCAAGATCTCAACACCAAAAGCATCCAACGATACCCAAAAGCTATCCAAAGCTCACTCCTTTCGCTCCGGTGTGCCTCCTTGATGTGCCGCAGCTCGTTTGGGTAAATCCTGAAATTGACACCAGTACCGGGAAACCGATAGAATCACATCCTTCAGATTTCGCAGATATCACAATATGGTATCATTATTGAATCTGAAGGATCCCACCATTCAACATCATCTGTGGCAGGCAAAAATTGGGGTGATGCCAAGTCAGGATTGATCGTCCACCCTTGCAAGCTCGCTGCCAAAAGGTTTTGTCGCATCATGTCTTCTTGGTGTATTGACCGTCTCTGCGTCTTTCTTATCTTTCTTTTCTGTTCTCCTCTTTTGCATCCCTTTACTCAGATTTCATTGGATTGATCAGCAACCAAGACAAAGAAATCCTTCTTAGATTGTCTTCTTCAGTCAGAGAGGGTACAGTAACTGTCACATGTAACAACAGACTTTTGCCAGTAACTTTTGTCCAAAAAGTACCTCGACTTCTACTTCCCTGTCTGTCTCAGTTTTCATCGCTCTTATGTTTACCAGTAAAATTCGAATCAAGGAGTCCATGATGGAGTCCAAATTTTCAGACCGTTCTGGGGGCGGTATCCGGTGTTGGTATTACATCACCAACCAACATGGAGTCTTTCTTGCACCAAATTCGCTGCTTGAATGCCCTAGAGACCCTTGGCCGCACCCTCGGCCAATTTGGCTAGCCCACTTGTCCACATTCGAGTGGAATCACTTCTGGAAATGGTACTTGCGATTCAAAATGCAAAGCGGACGAGATGCTCTGTCTTCATAAAGTCCCAGAGATTATCCTGCAAAAGCAAGCTCTGTGGAAAAGAATGGCAACATGGGCCCTGCCCTGCAATTCCTCAATCAGAGAGCTTGTCACCGCAACAAAGATTTACCATGGATCCTACCTTTTCCTCAGCCATCAGATCCTGAAGGATACATAAATGACAAATCGTATACCATTCAGGTATGAGAGCCGCATAGGCTAAGACAGGATACCAGGACTGTCATCAATCACTCGAACAGGCAGCTGACCTTAAGCGCTTGAAACTGTGAGGCGTCCATGGCACAAAGTTGGGGTAGCCCCGGACAGCGGTTCTGCTCCCCAACAAGTTGTCCCATCCAATGTCTACCTCTAGAGCATTCTCTAGCCCCAGCGTAACCTTGTCTACCTCCCATGTAAGATCATGCAAGAAATTAAATAAATTAAGACCTTGCAAACATCAATCCAGTAGGTACAGTTCATATGTGGAGTACCGTGTGTAATATTATCTAATATGAACCGACTGGAATCTACAGTACCACAGTATTTGCGGGGTATACTATGACTCGCGTTTTCATTGTAAAAGACATTGATAAGCTTCTAAAATTTGGAGCCAGAAATGCAAAGGAAAAAAAGCACATGATTTCAAGGTGTGGAACTTTCTTCTCAGGTGTAGGTGAAAACGCAGCGTTGTTTGTTTCTTTGGAATTTGGTGTTGGTGTTTCATGGCGTGGGTTGGGGGGGCATCAAAAGGAATGCGTTCGTCTGTTGCGCACGTGGTGTGAGTGTGTGTGAGAGAGAGAGAGAGCACCCCCTGTTCCTAAGGGATTTCCGATGGGATTCTACGAGCCGATTCGGCTTTGTGTGAGAGCAACCGTTCCGAAGGGTATTTCAGCACATCATATTTTCAGCTCTCTCACCGTTTGGCGTTCTCTGCATAATTCAAGTCGCAGGGGGACAAGCCCGTGAGCATAGCTGGTTGTCCAACGAAGAGGGCTATGCCACGGCTGATATGGAGTCTGATCAACTCCACGTACTCGCGCTTTTTCATTTCCGTTTTTCATTTCAATTCACAAAGGCAAGGAGGAAAAGCCTCACAAACCTCCCACGCCGAAGAACAACAGTAAGGGGGATACTGCTTCATCCATCATGCTCACCATCATCGGATCACCGCCAAATTGGCTTCTGTGCCCATGTTGGCACCAACCGATGGGAATTATCAAGTATCAAAACTAGTTGCATGTGATCCATCGGTCTTTCAAGTGTCTGTGTGTGTTGGGGGGGATGCTGTCGGGTGCATCAGGTCTGTCCTTTTCGTGATGCTAGTTGTGCATTATGTTGGTGACCTTCTTGGCCTTCTTTCCGAAATGGACTACTATGGACTACTTAAACATACTTAAGATTTTTTAGGTGCATTTTCTGTGAATCTTTATTGCGACTTCTTGCCTGTAAGGTTTAAGTCACGATTTCCGACCTTTTTTCGTCCACTGTTGAAGTGCTGACTGCGCCGTTCTACGCATCTTTGCTTCTGGTGGCCAAAGTGTCGCTACTGCTTTTGCTGGGACTATGGATAAATATGAATACATATGAATACTAGTATGCACGACCTGTACGCGTGCTCAAACGATCTCAAACAACTATACTTGTGGTCTGAATCGTTGGTAGAGTATGAGAGTAAAGACGCATCATTGCGCGAAGCGATGCAAGAACAACCTTCGTCTGCCAGAACCCTGAAACAATCCAATGCACTACATGAGAAAAACAAAAACATTTTCCTGATAATGCATGTCACGTTTATTTTAGGACAACCTGGCATACTCATGGCATTTACAGGATTCATTTCAGTGCTTGCACAGGAAGATTTCATTATCTGAATATGTTGGGGTTGGGTATGCCATCATGGAACCAAATGCTTTGAGGTCCGGAGCTTACAAATTAGAAAAATGTGGATCAACTGGATCTGGATTGAAAACAAAGTGTAAAAACAAGTTTTCACTGTTCTTAAATTGGGCGCTTGTGTTCAGGTCGAAGTTGGAACGAAGAAGAATATGTATGTACCGTATATGAATAGTTGCACAAATTTTGACTTTCAAGGTCCCTCGAAAACCAATTCTGAGACGTTCGTGCAATGAATACAACCTTCAAAGGAAGGAAACTGTCACAGCGATTGGACTATGCACAAGTCGGCAAAAAGTAAAGATCAAATCGATATGTGTATATATATATAATACTGTGTACGCAAACTCTGTGTACTGGGCAGACTGCTGTGCCTTTATCAAACCTGCAAATGGAGGACCAAAACACCTTTTTTTTGACGAAAGCAAGGTGTTTTGGTCAAGCGATTGCACCAACTTCGCATTTTGCGAAGGCTGTGCCAGTCATTGACAGATTGAGGGACTGTACCTCGATTGTTTTCACCATGATCTGGGTGATGTTCCGGTGGCCAGTTTAAAGATCTCTGAATGCTCTCCATTTGATGTCCAAATATGTCAAATATCTGAAAACCATCAAAGCCATCCCACAACTTTCTGCACCATTCTACACTGCGTAGGTTTCCACTTTTCAGTCTGACCGCCTGCAGTATCAAGCATCGACTCAGCATGCTTGCAGTGTCATGGAAGACATGATTCATGAATATTCATGACATGAATTCATGCATTGCGAAGCATGAGTATTTCATAAATTTTCATAATGGTTCGTGCCAAATTCTGTGAGTTTCTTCCTGTGGGACCAGTCCATCGATGAGCAGCTTTCAAGCTTTTCAAGGGCAACTCCAGTCAACGCACAAAAAATATCAAAAAATGATCATGAAACAATGAAAACTCCAAGTTGTTTCATTGTTGCCTTAAATCAATGACCTTTCGGATCCTTGGTAAGGTGACCTGGAAATGGAAAACCATCGATTCAACAAGCAATGCCTGTGACTTCGAGAGCTTGGGGAGCGTCGGCTTTCACCTGCAAATCATGACAGGGGCAGTGGCTTTGTGCCTATGTCATGTCTCGACACTTCGACCAAATAGCAAGCAGTGTAGCGTGACATCCTTTGAATCTGAAACATACCAAAGCGTGTGCGCGTGTGTGAGTGCATACAATACATATCCTCTATATATATCCATAGAGAGAGATTTTGACTTTTGTATACTTTTGTAGATTGTTAATTCTTTTAATGATTGTCATAGGCATTGAAATCAGAAAGTGCTGATCCAACTTGTGGAGCACGCATTGAGATGTCTTGCGAACTTACAGTTTTTCCCTTTCCTGACTTGCGTTGACTTAGCTTGCATGAATTTGCAGAAGTACAGTACACACTCAGTACACTTCGTACATCTCTATAGGCACATCTCAAGTACCACTGCGCCTCGAGCAGACTCCAGATTGGTTCTGGGGCTCTTCCTGCCAGAGATGAAAAGTGTGACAACTGAGACATATGTAGATATTTGATGATATGTATGTCACACACGTATGGACATATGTAAACATATTATGTATATATATATATAGCCCTGTATATATATATATCAATATATATACACATATCATATACACACACATCATATGAACCAATCTGACTCCGTGCAGATTGTGTTATTCCGCTCAGGAAACCATAGAAAGAAATTGGTAGCGACTCTTGATGGCCTGGGTATTGAATCCAGTGCAGATTCCAAATCAAAGAAGTGAGTTTCCCAAGGCACAACAACCACTGCACGGGAAGAAAAAATCGACAGAATTCTATAGAATGATATAATGAATGATAATGAATGATAATGAATGATGAATGATGATGAATGATGTTCCTGGGATTCGGACCATGCTTTTTGTAGATAGAGTGATCAACTACCAGGCTTGTTGATGGTCGTCTGAAGTGATGATGCCGGTGGAAATTGACCTTCTGAAGCCTTGTTCATTCTTTTGCACGGCCCTTGAAGACAACCGTTTGTCGAAGGAAGGTCTTGCGGGTGCTCCAAGGTCCGCCAAAGAACACCACTGTTGACCCTTACAAATCTCTGGTTTCATCATTTTCATTCACTTGTTCAATTTTATGGTTCATATGAGATTAATAGGTGTGATATCAAATAAAATGAATGGCAGTGCTTAAGCCATGAAATGCCACTCAAGCATGTCTGCAAAATGACACACCCCTAAGATTTGCTCAACCAGAAACGGGATCACATACCATTTCTATAAGCTAAACGACCTCAGTGACCCTCCAAGCACAAATCACCTAGAGGATCTTTACATTTTGGACCACTACCAGTAGATGCCAATCCTCTGTAGTGGCCAGTAGAGGTCATTGCGAGACATTTCATGATATTTCCATATTGTATCCACTATTTGTCCCTGTAGTCATCCTCCTTCCTGCTGGTTGTGTGACGATAAGTCCACTCAACGTGCAAATGTTGCTCTAGTATGGTTACTGCAAAATGATACCAAACCCCTGATGCAAGGTCCAATTCACCTGTAATAATTTCAGATTGATGAAAATGGCCCATAGACATACATAGACTAACTAAGTGGTTGAACGGGATCTGATAAAACTTCTTGGCTTGCGGACACATGCATGGCATGTATTGAAAGTTAGACACGACTATGACACGATCCTTTTACAAGCCATGTCAACACGAGCCTTGTGGCATGATGATAGCCCAAGCAAACCGAAACACACTGCTGAGTCGATTGCCCATGAATGCCCAAAAAATCCTTGAACAGCTGCAAATTTATTGCTGAGTTTCTGGCTCTGCACAAAGGAGTTTACCTTGTACTTATCATAGCTTTTTCTGTTTCTGACTGCTAAATACTGCTAAACTGATACATAAATTCACATAATATTCACATAAACACTTCGCAGAGCCATCGGGGAGTGTTGAATGTCTCAGCTGCTTGAGGCTCTCTTGGGGGCGTCACGAGGCGCCAAAAGTGTCGCAAGAACTGTTGCACAGTTTTGGCACAGTCGAGATCTTCAAAGATATCAAGTTTCCGAGAGACACAAACTCTGCATTGCAAAAGATTGTTATTTGATGCTATATATGTGTGTCCTTTTGAGAAAAACATGTGTTACTGGATGTTACTGAGCACGGCATGACACTGTGGGGATGAAAATCCGAAATTCTATAACTTTACAGCAAGTCGGCGCTTGAAACAGTTGCCGGGTGATACGAGAACTCTCACGGCCCACGTGTCAAAGATTCTCCTGGCAGGTAAGAATACAGTCGGAGAAATGCAACAACTACTCAAGGCTCCTGATCTTTTCTCAAACCTTGTGAGAGTCTTGTCTGAAATCTGAATCTACCGCTTCAGCTAGTCTGGTTTGGCACTGGTGGTATTGCAGCACTGCAACTTGAGTTTGTATGTTCGGTAACTGAGAGCACAAAGGTTGATAAGTGTGAACATGGACCCGTGCTATCAATGCTCTCTCTTTGTTCCGTACATCCATTGGAACACATGAGCCAAACAGCTCATTCTTTTTCATGGATCTTCCATTCCCTTGGCTACTCTAAGCAATGGATGTTGGACTTGCACGGTCTGCAAACGCGGATCTAAATATTGGCCTGCAGGCGCCAGGCGCAAAAAAGAATAAGCGGAAAAGATGCAACCGGGCCCCATATCATTCTACAATTACACGTCTAGGTCAATGGGTGCTTCATCCTGCTTCAATTCAAATGCCAAAAAAAAAAAGTCGGAATTACTCATCTGACAGTCTGGCTGTATCTCAATGCAACTGTACCGAGACAGTGCATTGAAGTCATGCGACTGCCGTGCTTTAGTATTTCTTCGGAAGGTCTAATTGGCCTCTTGTGGTCTCTTCACAGCATGACATGGTACACTGGTACACTGGACCGTTGGTGCTGCCTGGATCTGCAAGACCAGAAAGTCCATGCCAAAATGGTTCCGGCTTGCCAGTTGTGTGACTGCCAGCGGAGACGATGAAACCGTTCACTCGGCCAGAATTAAAGATTCTCACGGATCAAACAGAATGTTTTCCCACGTTGTTCTTGTGTTCTTGTTGGCTTTTTTATGCTTTCTGTCTGCATTTTTGGTAATGAGCTTCAGTTACTCAACAAATCCTGTGAGTTTCGAGCTCCAACTCTGGAAGGCGCACCTTGACTGACCAATTACACCACCAGGACCTTCGTCCTGGGCTGCGCGATCCTAAACCACATCTATCAACATCTCACATCTCACAACATCTCACCAAGCCAAACTCACTTCACTACGCCTTCCCAGATCTCACTTCCCAACCTGAATGCTTCCAGAACCAAAAAACGCCACGACTTCACCATCTGACTGCACCTGAGTATTCGAGCAAGAGAAGGTGATTTGCTGAAACATTGCTGCGAAATGTACGTCTTGAAGGTAGTTGCAGTAATTATAATTGAGTGCAACTGTGAATAATCATACTATAATGAGCTATCGTGTGAATCACAGTACACTACGCGGAAGCTATTCAATTCACCTTCAATGATTTGAAATCTAAAAAATTGTCGTGCTACTTCCGCAAAAGTCTGACAAGTTGGCAAATGTTGGCCATGCCTGCCGGCTGACAATCCGCAAGAACCTGCGATCAAATACGATGTTTTGATATTCTTTGAACGCTGATTTGACATGATGTTCCAAGTTGGCCAATACAAGCTCGACGGAGGTGGTGCTCTGGGCAGTCCAAAAGCTCTTGTGGTTGGGACGGCATGAAAAAAGTACTGAATACTGAACCAATTTGACTTTGAAAAATGTTTAGAGCACGCAAAAGTTCCTGCTTGATTTCCCTGATGCAAGCCAGCATGCAAGCCTTGGGAAATTTAGGAAATCTGCAACTTATCGAGGAATGGTGGGAATGACAGAATGACACAAGGCGACATCAATTGAATGGATCAAAATCTTTTGTGTGCAATACTTTCACAAGAAACGGGTAGCTGTTTGCTCGGTAAACATGTTCAACACTTGCAATGCAAAAAGCAAAAACATAAAGAAATATCCAAACATATCCAAACTAAGAATGTCAAGAACTCCTGGTGAAGGCGTGCCTGCCACTGGCAAACGTTCGTTTGCCTGCTTTGCCCCCAGTGATCCAACTGACGACGGTCAAGTTGTCCTGTCACAGCTTCAAGCACACCCCAAAACGCAAACAGATCATTGGAAGATTTCATTTAAGGATTGAATATGATTGAGTTTGAGAATTTGTTCTTTCTTCATCTTTATTCTAAGTCAAGTCATGTAGTTTGATACTTCGGACATGTCTGGCTTCAACACCGACGTGAAATAGTGGATCGGTCAAATCCCTCCATATTAATCTCTCTAAATCTATTTGTACTGGAAGAAAGTATGATTCCACATTAGATTTCACGAAAATCAGCAACAAGAAATGTGCTGTTCAGTCTTGCTTTTCCTCGTCACCTCAAGCTATGAAGGGAGAAGAATGGCAAATACAGGCCCAAGTCGAGAGCACATTTACGCAATCCAGGGCGATTCTAGGCCAACCTGTTTTTGCAAGTCGCCAGCGAGATTGTGAAAACATGTGAAAACATATATTTGTATTTGTATGTTTGAATTCGAGACCTATTGTGTGTAGCAGAAAAGAGCGCTTTCTAATCCAACACCCGTGCCTTCGCAGAGAACCCTATAACGTCTCCGAGCCACGAGGAGTCCTCTAGTTGAGGATATAGGGCAGGCTGCTGCTTGCGGTGCACTTTGTGACAGCGACTATGTAGTCCATAAACAAAGCACAAAATCGGTTCATATGATGAATTAGTTCGTTAGGAAGCCAGTTTCAGTCAAATATGTTGGTACCTTCTGAGGCTCAGAAGGAACAACTTATCTCTCATTAATATGTACGAACATGCTATCAAAATGCACAAGCAACGCTTCTCTTTGCTAAGACGAGGCACATCGTGATACCTCGGATGGCCAAGTTCTTATGGCATGGTCATGTCATGTGGATACATTTCGACTGCTCCCCATTCTTACATAGAATTGCTGCATCCAAAAAAACGATTGGTTCATATTGGCTGAGGTGGACGCGAAACGTATCAAACGGTCTCAGTTGCAATCTCTTGCAGCCAAGAGGCTGTACCTTGTCGTTTTTCTTCAAAGATACACCCCGACAATCACGTGGTTCCTGGAACGCACTTTGACTTTTGCACTGGAATTCGGATCAATGTTCATGACATGTCATGTCTATCATATAATTATCATTGAGTCAGCCTCTCTTTGCTCAATATCTGTAGCCTCGCCGGCATTTTGAACATCTTCGGAGAAATCTATCTGCATCTATCAGCATGCCTGGTATTCTTGGGTGAAAGCAGTCAATGCCTCAAGCCCCGATGCGTACAGAATTGCACAAATACTGTGCGAGTGAGAAACTGAACAGAGGATACAAGATGTACATAGATGTACCAGGGTTGCAATATGATGCAAATGTGAGAGTAGAAAAGGTATCATTTCACATATTTCACTATGACTCGACAGCATGTGGAGAGAGAACCCGCTGTAGCCTGATAAGGCAGCAACCTAAAGGGCGATGTCCGAGCTTCAGAAAAGCGAGCTGCTTGTTTCGGAAACATGTTTCACGTTTGAAAAAGGATTAAAAGAATGAAGAGATAAAGCGAATGAAGACAACGAAGAGAATGGAGGGAATCATTAGAACGAAGAGAAGAGAGTTAAGAGATCTTCAGAGAATGAAGAAAATGCAGGGAATGAAGGGATTATGAAAATGAAGAGAATGAAGGGACTTTCTAGAACGAGAATGAAGGGAACTAAAAGACTGCAGAGTTTGAAGGGAATCACTGTAATATAATTGAGAAAATGAAGGGATTTGTTTGGCTCTTTTGCCAATGAACACCTTCTGGAGGCAACTTCAGCCAGCCTTGCAACTGCTTGAAAGTGCGTTGCTTGTGTTCTTTGGCAAATTGTGCAATTGTTTTGTTTCATAGCACCGAGAATTGCAAAGCCATGCCCTATCGCAACACGGTTCTGCGCCAACTTTGTAGCTGTGGCATGTGCCGAGAAGTCAAAACTGAAGTCACTGAAGTCAAAACTGTTCTCCTGGTAGCTCGGCTTTGACCGAGATGGACCACTTGCCAGTGGTGCCTGGAGGGAAGTGGTGACACTGGGGAAACGCATGGAGAAAGAGAAAGAAAAAACGCAAAGGTGTGACTTTTCGAGTGAAAAAGGCCAGCCGAAACAGCAATGCTGACTTGATCTCTCAGAATATGTTTCACAATGTAGTCCAAACCCATCTTTTTGTGACACTACAGAACGATCATAAACAATCATAAAAATATCAATAGGGTTCCAGTAGGGTTGCATATGGTTTCATATGGTTGTACTCGTATCGACACTTTGCTGTACGAATGTTCTTTCCAGCTGCGACGGAGAACAAGACTTTCCATTGTGACGTTGCCTCGCCCTCGGCCAAGTAGCCTGGCACGCTCTTTTCGGTCTAGTCGAAGCAACTGTTTTACAAATGGCAGCCATATGTTTAAGGGATTTCATCCAGAATATAAGCAGTGAAGCAGCCCTTGGACTTTCCAGCCCTTGAATATCTGCAGTGATTTGTGCATGTCCTCCAAAACAAGCACGCATACTGCTAAACGTGTACTAGATTTGATAGCACAGTTGGAAAAGTTCTCGCCTGCATTTTGTCTTTGTACTTGCCCTTCATCAGGCTGTGAAGTCACTGGAACGACTACCTGCAACAAGAAAGAGTTCTGCAGCAAGTTCACGATACACTCTGACAAATCTCTGGGATTATACTATCATGTGTTTTTTCCAGGGGGTGTGTACAGGAACACAGCACAAGCATAGGCATGCACAGGCTGTATATACCTGTATATGGCTACATAAATGACTTGAATTGACTCGAGACTTCTGCATTGGGCTGAAAGCATGCTGCATTGATCTGTGGTCTTCGGCTGCCCAAGCCTGGCTGTCGACATCTTTGCTCGCAGATTCAAACCTCCAAAGCGTAGCATCCAATGAGTTGAAGCGAAACAATCCATGAAAATCTATATAGAATCCATATAATCTATTATAACATTCTGACATTCTGTCGTATTTTCGCTGCCAGGGGGGTCACTTGCAACACTGCCAGTGGTCACTATGGGTCACTTGTGGCTCTGGGATGTAGTGGTGTCCCTTGTGACCGTGGCTCTTGATAGTGACAATCCTTTAGGCCTAGTGGGCCGCTTAGCATGCTTAGTGACGTGGGTCCACATAAAATCTGGGATAGGGGGCTGGGTCACAACCCACGAACAGGTCAACTTGGGCCACAAGCAACCCAGGAGGCATAGAAAGAATTCCATTTGGATTTGTGTTTTGGCGCTGCTATTTTGCGCATGGAAAAATAAGTGTACTTTTTCAATGTGTTGTGGCATTTAGCCATCTCAATGGTGCACCAAAAGATTACTGTTTCCGGAGCTATGAGCTAAGATGAGCTAAGCAAGGCTAAGCAAGCTTATATTATCTCTATTTGTGTCCTGAGATTTGAGACTGGACTTAGTCACTGCGTTGGCAGAGCTTCTGAGAGCAACACAGGTGGCTTTGTACAATGCTGCTCTTGGCAAAAATGTCCAAAACAATTTAAAACTCTATGTATACATTTGTATACTATTTGTTGTTTGTTGCAAAATTTCTACTTCGGCCCATCCCATTTCTGGTAGCCAATGATCCCAAATTCAACGTTGTGATGCTGGTGAATGGCTGCAGCCGAATCATCAGTGTAGCGAGCCCCCTTGTTCTGTGCGTTGAAGCAAGCACTGATGTTCTCGAAGCCGTTTTTGAAATCTTCCCATTCCATCCAGAAGGCACCATCATCCTTGTCGCCTACCTGATGACCTGTGGCCTCTAAGGCTTCAGGAAACGCATGCCAAGTATCCCAATCAATATCATTGAAGGGACCAAACCACTCGTTGGTCGCATGGGGGTTTCGCACATGGATCATCTTCAAAGACTTCACCTGCTTGCCATCTGCGCCTTTGCGTCTAATCGGAACGTCGACCAGCCTCAAAACCGTGTAGGCGTGGCCTGCCAGGATACCCTTGTAGTTTGTGCGAGAGCCGCATGCTTGGCTAAAGCCTTTCGCGTCCCACTCTTGCATCTGGGTCCACAGTTCCTCATCCTCGAACTCAGTCTTCCCACCCACCAAGCTCGATGCGAGAGAGCCCCAATACCTCCACTTTAAATCGAAAGTCTCCTTGCGCATGTAGACAGTCGCATGCCGAGCAGTTTCCGGAGTTTTGCCAGTAATGATGTGAAGTGGCGTGTGGGTTCCATCAGGCATGGGGTTCAGGTGCATCCAAACACATGGCTTTCCGGTGAACATTTCGAGCCCCACACTTGCAAAGCCGCTATCCAAACGGTAAAAGCCCATGATGAATTTGGCCACAGCTTTCTCCAGCAGACATGGCCAAAATTCATTGTCCTTTGTTTGTTTTGCAAAGCAAAGATTCCCATGCTTTCCCGGTTGCTGCCAGTATGGCAAGCGGTCATCCACGGTGATCAGCCTCCACTGAGACGAGGGTTTCACCACGTTCGAAGCATTCATTACTTAACCATGTTTTATTTTGTGGGAATGGCACCATTTCATAGATTGTGGTGACAGTGTTACCATGTTATAGATTCACAGTGTTACTATCTTAAAGATTATAGGGCTCTCATTTCACAAATATGGCATGTCAAGACACATATCGCATAAGTTGCTGCCAGTATTGCTTACTGTCTGATGGTTCATGGACGTATATGCCCGTTAGATGGACGTGGATCATCCTCTTGTCGGGTCAAGAACCTTATTGTTACTGATGGGGTCAGTATGGGTCAGTGGCTTGCGACGCTTGCGACCTTGAAATCTCCCAAGTCGAGAGCCGCCAGGTGTACAATGCGCGCTTAAAGAATTATAGAAGAAAAGGAAGAGGATGATAAAGAATTATATAAGGAGAAGAAAAGGAGGAAGATGAAATAAGGGAGAAAGATGGAGAAAGGAAGAAAAAGGAAGAGGATGAAGATGAAGATGATGAAGAGGCAGCAGAAAGAACATTGGAGAAAGAAGAACAACAAGAATTCTAAAGATGAGAGCCGCAGCCGCACCGACCCCAGGAGAATTATAACAGCAACGATGACGCTAAGAATCCGAAGGTGACGGCGACCACAAAGACGAGCGTAACAAGGTGAGTAGCAGCGGGAGCAAAACGGACAAAAACAAGAGTAATGATCAGGAGTAATAGATAGTAATAGATACAGTAGTAATAATATGTAATAATGGCAACAGCGTAGTCAAAAGATGTCAAAAGGAATATATAGAAAAAGCAGCAAGAACAAGGTAGGAGCAAGAACAACAGTAATAGAAAGTAAATGCAGCAAGAATCATCATCCATCGTTTGTCGTACACTTTGCTGGGAAACAAATGATTGCGTAACATTGCATTTTGAATCGTTGGAAAACATTTCACCAGAACCGGTTTTCCAGGCGCAGCCTGCCTTGGTTGCAAAAGCTTCCTACCTCACCTCCAAAAGCAGGACCGCCACCAAGAACCCTTCCCAGATCTTCCCTGTGAATATTGCCTTGTAAAACCTCTGTAAACTTTGTCAAAGTCTCAAGCAACGCTCCAGGCCAACACCCGTCGCAGAACCTTCCCACAGCATGCCAAAACCAGGACCCTCGCCACGGTTTCCAGGAGTCATTCCAGCAGCCCACAAAATCCTTGAAAGATCCAACCATCCTTGAAACATCCCAGCTTCGAGAAATCCTTCCAACCCAGCCCCAATACCCCAGCCCGGGAGATCCTTGCAAGCCAGCTCCGACCTTCCAACCAAGCCCGAAGAAGGAACTTTCCAACCAAGGTTCGAGAGATCCAACCCAGCCCTGAGAAGATCCTTCTAGCCGGTTCAACTCAGCCCTGAAACATTACCAAATTACACAATAACAAATAGGATCTACTATTTGCTGTCTATTTTTCTGAGACGCTGTTGAGAAAATTACAGGGGTTGAATGTTGAAGATAAACTGCAAGCAGTACCAAAACGAGGTCTAAAATGGTTTTAACACCGCCTGACCTCCACTCTTCTGCGTTTGGGTCATAGAGTCGTAAATCATATCGTCCATCCTCAGATAGGCGTTGCTGCCTGAAGAGCGACCGAACACGGTCTGGGTATTCTGCCAGGGTAGACATGGCAGCAACCAACCAACAGTTGCCCAACTGGCCTTGCTTGATGTCAAGAGGAGACACGCGCTTGAACAAACATGTTTCTCCCTCAGTAGCAAACAATGGATATTTTCCAGCGTTGCTTCCGATCATTTGGGCTGGGCGCACCCAACCAGGTACTATCGACTTCATCATCTCTTGGAGGTCTGAGGCATTTGGATCTGCGGGATCTCCAGTGACCTCTCCGATGCTATCGTTGATGGCAGGGAAGTCAGGATCCTCAAACAGCCCACCGGAGCTTGTCTCAAGAGTCTCGGTGCCTTGAAAATCGTGGAGCTCAGGTAATGGTGGCAAAATCTCTGGTTGGACGTTCAGTTCAATCGTAGTTTTGGCATTCTGGACCAGCTCAGAATCGTTGAGAACGTTGAGTTCATGGCACAAAGCATTTCCCATCGCGCTTCCCAGCTATAGGGTTCTGAGAGTTTGAAACCACTTCGAATCAAAACACAAAAAAGCTTGATGGAGCTTGATAGATGTTGAATGATCTTGATTAGTCTCAGGCTAAAACGAAATGATGGACGTGTATGATCCAGTTCTGCGTTTGTGATTTAGGTCTCGACATTCATGGTAAGGCTTTGAGCCGACATGGGATTCGCTGAAATATTAAAAAAAAAAAAACGTAAGTTTCACATAGTTTCACCATGTTTCAACTTTCAAGCATCAAACATCATCAAACTTTATCCATGATCAAACTTAGAGCGTGCAACTCATGGCCTTGGTTGCTCCCAGGAAGGCTTCACCTTCGGCCCGACGAGCTTGGAGCAACTTGGAACACAACTTGTGTTAAGAAGGAAACACAAGATATCACAAGATGTCTGTTCTCCCTAGAAGCATCGAACAACAGGGGCAGGTCGAAATTTCTCTACATAGAGGCCACTTTAATCCAGCTCGTCTGTGATTTTATGAAACGTCACCAAACAAGTCATCAAAACAGGCAGGAACTATGGACCATCTCCCTTTGTGCTTGCACCAGTGAAAAGCATTGTGATCCACCAACTTAAACATACGTGAACAAAGTGACACAACAAGCAGCAAGACTATATGTGCAAAACCGTGGAATACTAGTCTTTGACCTTTGAAACCTTTGCAGCCGTAAAATGTGAAAAGAAATGTAGAGTGTACAATGAATTGACAATTCAAGGCCCCTCGTTTTGCCATTGCCTTAGGAATACTTTGGATTCTCATGGGATCCGAAGGCCCTTTAGCGCCCCAGCATGCCCCAGCCCTGTAGCCTGCTCCTTCGGCACAACCAGTTCCTGTGACAGTGGAAGTTTGACCGGTTCCCCTTCTTATCTTTAAATCTAAACAAATCTAAATATGTCAGAATATGTCAACTGTTTTGAATAACTCGAGTGTTTTAATCTATTCACTACTGTATATGTTGACAACTTTGGATTTGTAAATCATTGACGCATCGGAAAAACTAATGAAGTCCAGGCACACTCCCAAAAACATGCGCATGAAAATGCCCCACAATAAGAAGTGTCTGATATAAATTGTGATATTGTGTATTTCGATGTGTTTCGTGTTTCCAATTTGGGAAACAAAAAGAAAGATTGTTTGGCAGTGATTTGGTTGTTCGCACACAGATGTGTCTCTTGTTTCAGCGCTTCCTTTAGCATTCGGGCAAAAGATCGCAAAGGCATACAAAGCATTACAGAGCATTACAGAGCATTGTGTACGGATCACGTTGATGAGTTCAAATATAGTGCGACTAAAGGCGGTAAAGGCGCTCACTTTCAAGAGCACCGGCTCAACACGGAAGACTAAAGCCATCTAAAGCCGAACAGATTCAAAAGCTAACGTAGAATGGTGAAAGATGAATTAGCGATAAACAAGATATTGAAAATCTTAAAAAAAAAAAAAACAATCTGGTATCGCAGCACATGTCCGACAGGAAGATGGAAGCACTTGCTGAAACGTTGCAGTTTCGATGTCTCTATACGTTTGTACCCAGGCTGCGTGGCTGTGGCTATACACAAGTTTTGCATGCTCCTCGCTCCCAACGTCCCATAGGCTTGGACCCTGACAGAAGCTTCTTGAAGGATAAATGAAAAGAATGTAATGGAATATGAATTTAATATGAATGTAGTTGTAAAATTGTACAAAGAAATAGGAATAGTAGCAATAAGATGTAATAAGACTAAAATGGCTGTGTTTGAATACATGGGTATTCTCAATGCAATCAACGCTTGTGAAGCCGACACAAGTTGTCTCCTTTGAACTCGCTGAACCGGTAGCTTGCTCCACAATTCTCAGGTACCTGCGGTGGAGCGATTGTTGGGACTCACTTTCGACAGAGTACAGAGAGAGCCAGATCTCTAGAATCCTTCTCTGAAATTACCCGGCATTCCCTTTCTCTTTCCGGCTTGTGTGTTTATATCTCCCGCTCTCTCTCTCTCTCTCTCTCTTTCACCCTATAAATGATTCCATGATGTATGTCTTTATATGCATTTGAGTGTATGTATACATACGCAGCGTACCAATTAGTTTGTTTTAGTCCCTTTACATCTGCACACCACCTATGTAAACTCATATTCCGTATACCCACAAAGAATGTCTGTCTTCTCATCTCACACGTCTCACGCTCATCTAAAAGTGGCGCGTGGCGTTCGACAGCTCTTTTTGTCTAAATGGAAACATTATTGTCCTTTGATGTCCTTTGTCTTTTCGGTTTGTCGCTTGGGGTACCTAGTTGGGTTTGGGCGGAGCATTTTGTTTCTGTGTTCCTGGTTGCGGCACGTTACCATATGTCATCTCTTTTCCGAAGGTTTTCTTTGATGTTTCTCACATCTGACCTCATTGTCTCCTTCTCCTGTTCTTGCGGGTTCAATCACCTGCAGCTAGTTTGTGTTTCCTGCTTGATCCTTGTCCGTCGCTGTCCCATTTCAGAAGTATCTTTCTGTTGATATCTCTTGGTTGTGTAATTATGTGTGCGCGCTTGCTTCACGCCCCCATTTCGTCCTTTGCTTACACTCGCATCCGTCTGTCGTCTGTCACGCTCTGCCGAATTAGAATTTGTGAGAACTGGTCAAAACCGTGAACAAAAACGTGGGTCAATGAACGAAAACCAATTTGACATTCGAAAAATATTGACATGTTTCCAGGGGAAGATGCTTTGCCAACTGCCCTGACCTTTGGCTAACTAAAGAAACGGCTTCTCATTAACTGCCTATGAACATCTATGAACCATGGTTGTGTCATGTGTCATTTTGCACTTGAAGTTTGGATAAGTTTGGAAGATACAAAGCGGATCAAAGAGGCGCAAAATCTCACAGCATCAAAAGCGAAGACATTTGAAGACTGATTCTGGTTGTATTGCTGTTCAATAACTCTCCAGCCAATGATCCTCATATAACGCACTTGTTGTTCCATTCAGGCACACAAATCGGACCCAGTTTCGAATCCCTCTGCCCAGCCAGCAAACAAAACACCAGCCCAGAAAGGATGCTATGAAAACAATGCTAAGCTATTCCTAAACTTGGCCAAAAAAAACGTTGTCAGATTTGTCAACACGAAAACCATTAGCTCTTGCAGGACCACCCATCATCTACCCTACGAACAAACCCGCTAGCTCACTTCCCGCCGGATGTAGTTCTTGAGCCTTTTTTGGCACCCTGGTGCCAGTCTACTATTGCGGTTCCCTGCCAGCGCGCCAAATGAGACACCATGATATCAGAGCTTTGAGATGCAAGAAACGAATCGCTGCTTGACCATGCAGCAAAAAGGGCAGCCCTTCAAGGGCCTTGTAATCAAAGCCCACAACAGTTCCAATCCAGTTCGGATCCTTGAAATGCAAGTTGTAAAGCGTCACAAGCAGAGTCTGGAAATCTGGACTGCAGCAGCAAACTTATCATGACCATGCAAAATCATGATCACTGCAGCCCCTTGTCACCACCTGCCACTGCTGCAGCACCTCTGGCACTACGAAATTGGAAGGTTGCAACACTGTTTGAGGTTTCAAATGATTCCGAAACAGTGGTTAGCTTGAACTTGAAAACTTAAATGAAAACCGTAAATGTAATATCATATTTTCCCGCCGCACTATATGGCCGTTTTCCTTGCTCTGTGGTGCACAAGTTGGTGAGTTCTTCAAGTAGATAGGAGACAAACTAAATCAAAACAATATTAAGTACACATCTTGTATTTATCAACATAATCTATATAGATTGATATGTTGATATATAGATATACCTCTGCATCAAAATTCAGTCTCTTTCGAGTTGGATCACAGCCCATCGCGAAACTGCAGCGCAAACTGCAGCGAGCCACATCATGGTACCTGGCCAACTTCTTCGGGCTCTGATTCGGAGTGGCCAAGTGGGGTCCGGTATACTGAGTCAAAATGAGTTAAAGCTAATACGTATAATTACTATATGTATGTATATAAATATATATAATATATGTAAATGTGTGTGTGTGTGTTTGTGTGTGTGAAGGTATGTATGTACATCTAAAAAGCTATACATACCCTGACCTTCCGAAGGATGTTGTCTTAACAGGCGCTGCAACAAAGGATGTTTTTGGAGTGAAAACTATTCTTTTACTACTTCTTAAGATGCCATCACACCCGGAAAGTGGCCGATGCAAATTATGAGATGTTTATTATCTGATTCAAGATTCGTCACCATTCACGCCACATGTCACGGGCCTGGATTGGAGTGGAATGGTTTGCAAATTTACAGTGCCCCAACAGACTTGATATGGAACAGCGAAAAATGTTCAGGACTTTTGGCTCCGGGAATCTATACAAAACACAGTCGTTTGTATGCCAAAAAAGTCCTTTTATGGTGTGTCCATGGTTTGTCCATGGTTTGTGGATGGTTTGTCCCTGTTTTATCCGTGGTCTGTTGTCTACCTGTACCTTGGTAATCAGAATCCAACAAAGAAAGTAAAACTATGGATTCGAAATTCACTATGGTGCCAAGCCCCGGTCAACCGCTTTTAGGGTCACAAGCGAGAACCAACCTGTCAACCACACTGGAGACGTCTGGTATGGGCAGTTTCCAAAGAGATGTAAGTATATGTAAATATTAGGTAGATCTATAATTCATATGAATATTCATATTATTCACCCTGTAAATACTTATAGATATGTAAATATAAATATATACAGCATGTAATCTGTGTGTATAAATGAATGTATTGAAAATTTGTATGATGTGTTCTACCTCGTTGCTGTGTATTCAATGTATCTTTAGCTTTAGCACTTTAGAATCTTCAGTGACCATTGGCTGTTTTGTCCATGCTGGGCGAGTTTCAAGAATTTCACAACTTTACACCAATACTTAAGCACCTGCGCAATCCTTTTGCATTCAGCAATGAATATTTTTCACTTAGAGTTGTTTGTGTTTGTCCTGCTCCGTCCCCCGAGGTGTTTTTTCGCATGTTGAATTGGCAGGGGCAAACAAACGGTTGTCCCAGTCCAGCCGACATATCGCCCTTGATATTGGCAGTTTGGGAGGGCAAGGGCAACCAACACCTGTTCATATCTTTTCATATTATTCATATCTACATCATTTAGGCATATGAGGGAACAGTAAACATGTCAAACATAGTAAAACCTCCTTTCACCGCGCAATCTACCTGCCATGCATCTGGGTTGCATTTCGACAGAGTCTAACACCAAATGACTCAGCCGTGACTCGATAGTGCGGAATGTATGAATGTTCGTATGAACTTCAGATGAATCGCATGTTGGGTGTCACATCTTGTGTCGAGTCGATCCCCGTGTCTAAACCACTCGCTGGCGGAGTCATTCTGCTGCAGGCCGAGGTGCTGCACAACGCATCCACATTGGATCGGCAAAGCCCGTACATCGCTTGGAGGATCTGCGGGATTCTCCTGTCAACTCTTCAACTAGATCAATTAGATTCCATTAGCAACAAATAAAGAGTCTAGTAAGGATAGTTGAAGAATGCTTAAAATTGCTCTAGTGTTTTCACTACCAATCCAATACCTTCGAGGGAAAAGGGACACAATCTTCAAGCATTTTCAGGGGACCAAATTTGGCTTTCGAAGCCATGTGACAGCTGTTGATTTTGTAATGGTCGTGATTCCAGCGAGGTTTGGTCTGCCTGCGCTTCCATGAATTTGGCTAGCTTCTGGCACTTTTGTCCAATCGAGTTCGATCAGTTTAGTCCTCTTTTCAGGCTATTCAATGCTTTGCATCCAAATAATGCAGCATGGAAAAAGGGAGCTACACCAGGCTTGTCGTACATTTCATCTGTTGTGCACGGAATAGCACTGCGGAATGTGCAAACATCCTCGCGCAGCCTGGGCCATGCTAAAAGCCATGTGTTTAAACTTGCCTCACCAGTCCTGTTACCTTTTCCGATTGTATTGGCATCTTTTTTTCGCATTTTTGTTGCTGGCATGCAAAGATATACAAACCATTTGTTCGCACACACCGCAAGAATGGAAATTGAAAGAGGAAGAAGGTGGCCATTCTCGAAGACCTTTGTATGCCTTTTTTTCTGCTCCCTCATGCAGGCCCACAGCCCGCTTGCCAAATAGATAGACAAACAAACAAACAGACAGATAGATAGATAAATACGTAGATATTGTGCAATGTGTGGAATGCAATGCAATGAAATGTAATTGCAATGTAATGCAATCCAATGCAATCTAATGCAATGCCATGTCATTTGCAAGGTAATGTAGTGCATGATGTAACATTTGATCGTATTGACATACAATTGAGGTGTGTGCAAATGCGATGTGATGTGATACGGGGTGGTGTGGTGTGATGTTGCATATGAATACGTATATGTACATGTAAACGCATATGCACATGATTCTGCATATGATCATGTATACATTACTGCATATGTATATGTATATGTATATGTATATGTATATGTATACGTATATGTATATGTAAGTGTAAGTGTATATATATATATACATATGTTATATATATCTGTATGTATATATATATATATGTTATATATAAACGTTATATATATATGTTATAAAGATATATGTTATATATACATATGTATATATATAAGTTAATATATGCTATATATATATATATGTTATATATTTACATGAATACGAAGCATGATGTATATAATACATACATATATCAAACATATATATATATATACTGGTATATTCATATGTCGATGCATGAGACTTTTGTGCATCGTGCACACATATGCATGTACATCTGTGCAATATCAGACAATTTCAAATATCCAGATGATTGAGAGAATGCATTGTACAGGACATCAATCTGCTGCTAAAAGAAGTTGCACAGTGCCTGCACAACGCGGAGAACATCTCTCTGCGGCTTGGAATAGGAAGACTCTGAAGGTTTCACATACTGCGCTGAATCCTGCAGAACAAAAAGATTGCACTCCGGCAATGTGAACTTTAACTTCTTTTAGCTTCTTTAACTTTAACTCTGACCTGAAATGCTAGTGACATTCAAGCGCCATGGATATACAGTATACAGGAAATTACAGGACTGACACATCTCGAAACAATTAACTCCACGGTTAAACATTTAAACTCTGGGTTTCACTCTACGTGTTTGCCACTATGCATGCAAGAGATTTCAGCAGCTAAGGTGTGCGGGCTATCCTGGGAACCGAAAGGGACAAAAAGCCCAAAAAATGTCCGTCCATTCGTGGCTAGTGTCAGAGGAGAAGTGAACGAAGAGAATGGGATCTTTAAGCAAAAAAATTAGGTGAATAGACTCATGAATGCAATCCAAATGTGAAGAAATAAAAAAGACCATGTCCTTTGCTTCAGGGCAAATAAGTCCAATTCTTCTCATGTTTTAGAGATGAATAACATTCCAGAATTGAAGAAACGTAAATCGCCAACCTCACATTCCACTGACTTAGAGAGTCTATGTCCACAAGCTAGTCCCAAGTGTCCATTCTGCTGATATCCACCCGTCCTCATCATTCTCTTCTTGCTCCTCCCAAGCCTCCCAATCATATCTGCCATAGCCCTGGCCATAGCTATAGTCATAGTCATAGTTAGGCTCATGGGACCTGCACGGCAAAAACTCAGAAGGACTTTGCAGGAGCATAGCAAAAGCGACTAAATGTAGACACTGCAGTGATACTACGTGGTCCTTCTGGTTTGATTAGTGGATTGCCAAGAAGTAGGTTGCAGAAGACCGGAAAAACAAAAAATGTGTCAACCGTAATACCAATACTTATACCATCTTATACCTCAGAATTATTTTAGAATGTTTGAACCTGTCTCAAGTCTAAACAATTGTTCTTTTTGGAGTGACTCCACTCCACAGCCTTTTTGTCCGTGCCTCCACTGACTCGTTGATCCCATGCTGATGTGTGGAAGCCCAAAGAAGGCAGCTGCCGCAGTCTCTATGAGAAGCCGAAAATCGCCTTTTTGGTCATTGCCCGACCGAAGGTAACATGTCGTTGCTGCACGACCGCAGCAAAATTGTGTACTCATCTATATGTATTATGATTAATCATGTAATCTCTACAATATTTGAATCTGCACAAGACTAACGATATGTACAAACATAATTTCGCTCACAGTTGGCGTGTCGCCGCCACAGGAGTCTCATTCTTGTGCCTCCGTGCATGACATATACGAGTCTTATCATGTAGCATATGTGTGTATATATATATATATATACACAAAGTATTCATATCTGCAATTTTTACC
Source organism: Symbiodinium kawagutii (assembly GCA_009767595.1). Lineage (NCBI taxonomy): Eukaryota > Dinophyceae > Suessiales > Symbiodiniaceae > Symbiodinium > Symbiodinium kawagutii. Next base: position 194,666 of record VSDK01008241.1, on the reverse strand, counting down.
ATGACTATATGTATATATGTGATTACTAAATATACTTATATATAATCAAATCTATATATTTATGGCACCATTGTTCTCATTTCCTCACTACAATTGACCCAAACAGTGATGTACGACAAATACTTTCATCGCCTTCTCATTTTGGTTCTCCCGCCACTAGTGCAATTCAGGTCGCAGAATCAGCTTTGGCCCGCCACCAATCTCATGGACCTGCGGAAGGTTGCAGAGGTTGACTTTCTTTCTGACTTTTCCTGCTTCTCTGCTTTCCCGTTTTTACTCCTTCTAGTCCCTTCTTGTCCTCATCTTCTCCTTATCCTTCTTCCCTTTGCAAACTCAAGAGCAAGGGATGTGATCTTATGATCTGATACGGCGTGGAGAGTCGTGGACATAATCTCAAGGCAAACCAAATCCAGCCATACTACGCCATGTTCCTACCGACTTCAGCACACGCCATTCGGATCCGAGATGACATTGACACTGTTCCGTCTGTTCTACAGCCGCAATCGTAGCAAGGTCACCAAGCATATGAGATCTGTACCACCTGCTGCCATGCTACCTTCCTAGAAATTGCTTTATGGAAACAGAACCATTATTGTTGTCAAAACTTGTTTGCTACAGCATTCACAATATAATGACAATATATCTTCAAAGAATCTTTCTATGGGTGCATTGTCCGGCCTCTGCAAATGGCGCAGGAATGTCTACTAGTATCATCTGTTATCCATGATAGATGAATATAATTCATATATACATATATATATATACATTTATTTATTTATTAAATTGCATTGATGATATACAATATCATTTGACATGCAGCCTCTCTTGTGACAATGTTCCCACCTGGCATTGAAGCTGATGACGGCTCCGGGGATCGTACGCCTCTGAGTAACGGCGCTGCAGCTGGGACTCAAATGTGCCAAACTGGATGGGTCAATCATTGGCAATCGCAAGAGGGTAATCATTAGCAGTTGATTGTAAGTCTGAAAATCCTGCCTCAATGCTCAGGCGTCTCGTTGAAATTCCGTTTTTGAACTTTTGATGGCTAAAATATAATGCTTCTCAAGTGGAGCTTTTGGATGCTGTTTGCATCTTGCCAAGCCTGGATGCCAAACAGGCCCCAGAGCTCCAAAACAGTGTCCTAAAACGATCTTAGAAGTGGTAGAATTTTTTTCCACGTGAGAACTGGAGAACGCCTCGGCATACCTTGGCTAGAGTGAGGCCCCACATGGGGTCAACAGATCAGCGCAACCTAGGTTCTACTTCCAGAAAGGGCCTTAACTCAGAAGGACCCAAAATGGGCTCCACATGGCCCAGCAATGCCCAGGCTTTCTCCAACGTCTGATTACACCCATTACATAGTGCATACTGCACCTGCCCAATGTCTCTCCAAGTGCTCCATTTTGGACGTGACCTTTGGACTAGAAAACTTTGCAAACCGCGCTGTCTCTTCCACTCGAATTATTGAGATTTACACGGAGATTCCAGCACTGAGCGAGACATCTTTATTTGTTACTGTACTGTTCCGATTCTTCAGCACTCTGTCTGGATGTGCAGCTTGTCTTCGCCAAAATTGCCCCTATATAAATCCTTTCAGCCAATGCCACATGTTCTCCTCGCTTTGTTGCCCCGAAGCACCTCACGAACATTGAAGTTGAAGTCATTCAGCTTATTTTGCACAGTGTCCATGCCTGGCAGGACAGGTTTTGCAGCTGAGACGGGCCATTGAAACGTAGAAACAGTGCTGGATCACGGCCCCGCACCCGTATGCACCAGCATTCCTTCTCTTCATTTGTAGGTTTCTGTCCGGTTGCATTGCATGGTATTGTATATGCATTTCATCATGTCTCTTGAGTTTCTGTGCAAGTCAAAGCTGTCAAAGCCAAGCTTCTGAGAGGATTGTTGTCCAGTCGGACCTTGGCAAAATCGGTTGAGTCCAAAAAAAAACACGCAGCAAGGACAGCACCTTCCATGAAGAGTTGAAATATGTTGAAATGCCTTGTGCGGAGTTGCTTAAAAATTCCACAGGCATCCATAGGCTATGAGATGTTCCTGCGAAAGTTTCAAGTGTTTAACTATATACATCTGGCCGGTCGTCAATGAAATTTAGCCAAAAGAATCTCTTCATTCATGATGTGTGGGGCTCTGAATATCCACCCCATCCATGAAGGAAATCAGTGGGTGGCGTTCGAGTGAGTCACAAGGCGCAAGGTTTCTACTATTCATGAGAAGTTTAGTTACGAAGCGCGCAACTTCCGTGTTACAAAGATTTGAAATCAATTACATCCGCAAACAACTGCATCACAAATCAGTTACATCTCCAATCAATCACATCTCCAATCAATGACATCACAAATCAATCACATCACCAATCAATGACATCACAAATCAATCACATCACCAATCAATGACATTGCCGATGAACTACATAACAAATCAGTTACATCACAAATCAATTACATTTCCACCCAATCACATCTCCAATCAATAACATCACAAATCAACCACATCACCAATCAATGACACTGCCAAAAAATTGCCTGACCAATCAATTACATCTCCAAACAACCACATCTCCAATCAATCACATTTCCAATCAATGACATCACAAATCAATGACATCACCAGTCACTGACGTTGCCAATGAATTACATAACAAATCAATCACATCTCCAACCAAACACATCTCCAATCAATGACATCATACATCTCCAATCAGTTACATGAATCTCGAATCAATTACATCTCCAATCAATTGCATCACAAATCAATTACACCACAAATCAATCACATCTCCAATCAATTACATTCCGCAGTGTCAAGGCCGTTTCACATCATCTTGGAGAAGTTTTGGATCTTGACTCTGTGTCGCAGGTGTGGTACTTTGAGCGTCTATATAGATGATCTCAGAAGCTCGAAAAATGGAGGAAGTCTCGCACAAAATGTGTTTTTGATCATTAAATTTGTCACAAAAACAAATATTTGTTCGTAAAAAACGTGTTGCGTCTGATCGCGAAAGTAGCCTTGCGAAGCCGATGGGTCCCACACGGTCTCGGTTTGCTTCGGATTTGCTCCGGATTTGCTTCCGGCCTGTTTCCTGTGACTGTTGCCAAGCACAAGTTCGCATGTTGACTTTGCGTGGCAGGCGTGGCATTTGGTGCATATGGAGCTGCTTTGGGATCGCTTTCCGCAATAGCAGGGCTGTTTCACGTGATCTTGGAGAAGTCTTGGATCTTGACTTTGCGTGGCAGGCGTGGCATTTGGTGCATATGGAGCTGCTCTGGGGTGGCTTTCCGCAGTGTCAGGGCTGTTTCACGATCTTGGAGAAGTCTTGGATCCTGACTTTGTGTGACAGGTGTGGCATTTGTACATATGGAGCTGCTCTGGGATCGCTTTCCGCGCTGTCAGGGTTGTTTCACGTGATCTTGGAGAAGTCTTGGATCCTGACTTTGTGTGACAAGTGTGGCATTTTGTGGACATGGAGCTGCTCTGGCATCGCTACCCGCACTGTCACCTTTTCATGTCAAGATCACTTCGAATTACTGCAGCGTTTACAAGAAATCATAGGAAGAAATCATGATGTGAATGAGTACGCACCATTTATAGTAAAAGAAATCATTTGCAGAAAACATGATGTGAATGAAGAAAAAAGACCAACAGAACGTTAAAAAGAACATGCATACAAATACAAATATATAACATTAATATTATCACAAGATACCATCAAGAATTGAAGCGCCAGACATGAATCACTGCATGAAGTTTAGACACGCAGCGCCAGATTTTCGAGTTGTGGAGTTTTGACTCATTGTCTGTACTGCGTTTTCGTGTCGCAACTTGTTCTTTGTTTCATGTTTTTTTGCGGTGCATTTTTTGAGCGGTAAGATTTTCATTGTTCCGTTGCATGCCTTCTTGGTGGCCTGTTCGGTTGCAGAAAGTGATGTGGAATTATTTTGCAATCATGATGTCGCTGCTCGCCATTCTATAGGCCCAAATGCTTTCTGCCTTTATAGGCTTGGAAACTTCTGCCCCCGCCTCGTGCGGGAACTACTTGTAGTACAAGACTTCTTTGTGCAAAGACGAGGATGTTTTCAAAGCAAAAAAGTGTGCAGAGCTATGCATGGCTGAGGCTGGCTGAGGTGTTTCGAAGATCTCGCATCCAGTGAAAATTTTGAGCAATGCTTTTGGGCTCCATCGTGACATTTGACGCTGGACCCCAACTGGCTTAAGACCATCCCAACTGGTGATCGTGTGCAACATTGTGCAACATCACACAACAGAGTGAAAGCGAATGACAATGAATTACAGCGAATGACAATGACATTGGATGTATTCAGATAGCTCTCAACCATGTCTGTGACGAGAGCTCACCTCTGTGCAGCAAAGATGCGTAAGCTGGCCTGGCAGCTTTTCCACCTTTTCTTTCAGCTGTCCTCTGTTGGTGAGGAAAAGAATGGAAAAGGAAAAGAGGCATGAGTCGACTACAAGCAAAAGCAGGAGGATTTAGCAAATACCAGCGAGTTGTGTACACCAAATCAAGAAGGAGGCCTTCCTAGGCTACAGACTCTAGTGATCCACGAGAAAAGGATGCAAAGTGTCTGGAAAATGTGTAGAAGTCTGGGAATTGGGAAGAAGCTGCGGGAATCATGGGTAACAGGTCACCCAGAATCCAAGATCACACAGATTCACACAGTACACTATATATATCACTGTACAATGACATGCTGTGCGAAAGAGGGCGCCAGAGGGACCCGATGCAGAACAAATGCGTATGCGTGTTTCAATGTTTGCACTTAAAAACGAAGCCCACTGTCACTACAACGACGGATTGAAATGTTACAGTACCCATCCTTGCAACAGCTACTACTGTTGGTGTAACTACAATTTAGAATCGTACATCAGAAATGAATGGAAATGACAAACTACTCAGCTTGAACTGTTCGATTTTTTTCTTGGCTTGGGTAGAAGAAAACATGTGTAATCCGTTACATTTGAAGCGACAACTGCCAAAGTGGGCTCCTCCATCTTTGCGCCATGGCTAGCAGCAGATCAAAAGTTCCTTTCCTCAGTCGCAAAGAGCATGCTCCAAGGATACCTATTGATTCAATTTGATCCATTGATTCCCTGGGACCTTACGATTCCTTTCGAGAATGCAAATCACATCATAAAAAGCGAAGCAAACATCTATGTCTATCTGCAAAGATTCCGGATGTAGATGGGCAAATAAGCAGTTTACTTCGCATAAAGCGTTGGTTGATGGTATCACTTCGCATGACTTTGCAGAACTTCATTTGCATATTCACAGTTTCTGCGAAACTTCGCAAGGAAAATCTGCAACAGGTGGCTTTAGGGAGCGGGTGAACAACAGGTTTGAAAAAAGGAGGAAAACGCAAGAGGCGACACAAAATAAACTATCATTATTAATCCAAAAAACAACTGCACACCAACAAAACAGGCGATGATGATGATGATGATGATGATGATGATGATGATGATGATGATGATGATGATGATGATGATGATGATGACGATGATGATGATGATGATGGTGATGAGGACGACGATGACGATGACGGTGACGATGACGATGACGATGACGATGACGATGACGATGAGGATGACGATGACGATGACGATGAGGATGACGATGAGGATGACGATGACGATGACGATGAAAGATTCAAGTTTTTGAGGGCTCTCTAGGCAGCAAGATTCTATCCGGAAGGCGGAGTTAAGCCATGGTGACCCCGCAAATGGAATGCTCCTCTTCAAAAAAACAATACGATCTATATAATAATGTGCTAATACTATCCAGATAATATGCAAATCAATTATGCAAATACTTAAAGCAAAAAATGAAGGGAATTGCCCGGATATTGCTCCCCCAAAGGAAACGCTGCTGACCCTTTTGTGAACGACAGTGGTTCAATCTCGTTCAACATGGTTCAACTACCCAGAATAGAGAAGGATGGAGGATGTGGGCACTTTGAAGGTTGCAGCCGGTTGCAGCCGGTTGCAGCCGGTTGCAGCCGGTTGCAGCCACACAGGTCTAAGCCAAAGCTCTCGCAGATCGAACAGTCGGACAAATGCATCTCCTTTGGAGGCGGCCGACACTCCTGCGCAGAACTTGGTCTTCGCATGCCTGTCTTAGCAAACACAAAGCAGAAATATATATAAGATGTACATAAGATGGGAAGAAAAGCACATGTTTAAGCATGTTTGAGCATGTTTAAGCGCATGTTTTCAACTAAGTTGCAATCCTGCTTTCATGTCAATATGGGCGTATTGTCCAATCTTGCCACTGAAATTTCCTGTTTTGAGAAACCTCCTGTGACCCGCCGGCTCATGCTAAGTTCAACCCCAGCATGCTGCCGTGGCACAAAGGCATACAGCTCTGCGAGCTTGCTTGCTCCCTTGCTTGTTATGCCAGGATTTTTGTAAAGCTTCAATATGTCAATTCGAATTCCTCGGCTTGCCAGTCTTGTCTCAATGTGCAAAGGAACAGCAAGTGAAGATACGTGAAGTGCGTTGTAAGGTGAGATTCGGTGAGCTCATGCGAGATTCTCTGCTGGTTCTACTGTTGGGAAAGGCTCAGAATTGATATCATCTTAAGCCCAAAGGTACATCCATTTGGTCACAAACGAAAGTGCCAACGTGCCAAAAAGTGAAGCCAAACAGTTAGTGTGAAAAACCTGGTGAAATCTTGTTCCATGTTTTCACTTCGCCACAAAAGCGACAGAGGTGCCGAAGCGATATTCCAAAGCATGCACTCGTCAGCCATCCCAAGCCAATAGCTTTAGCCCTTGAACAAAATCTGCCAGGATGGGACACTTCATAACTGGGAAAACTAATTTCTAGTACTTTGATAGGTCTGACATGGTCCGACAATGACTTTGAGGTTAACATCCGGACAAGCTATTGACGTTGGGCTGGTCGCACATGTGGCTTCTTATTGCTGTTGTTGCATGCGTTTGAAGGATGGATAGATTGGTTAAACATGTCAAACAGATCCATGTTCTGGCAATGTCTGCAAGATTCTACCACGTGGGTGTCCAATGAGGCCTAAATGCATGGCAAAATCAGTGCTTTCAGATGTAGAAATTTAGAGCACGACATATGGCAGGAAAATGATGGAAAATGTAGGTAGGTTCCTTGAGGTGGGCCTGGCCACCTCCGCAGCCGCGCAGTGTTGGATATCGATGACATCATTGAAATGTCATTGAAATGTTTGACAAATGTTTGACATATTCAATATTTAAATTGAGTCTTCTTCAATTCCTTTCAACGTCTAGGTGTTTCCACCGAAAGCAAATCTTACACATACTCTTGCTGGCTATCGAGCGGAGCAACGCGAATCAAGTGCAGCCAGTCACGACTCTTCACAATGCATCTTACCAAAGCCTGGCGTGCACTCCAACTTCGACACACCGTGCCCCCCTCATGTGTTTTGATACCTCTAAAGTATCTAAAACATATCTAAAGTATAATGGGCAAAGTGGGAAAGCAAAAGAAAAGAAAAGATTGCATCGTGCACAGGCTCTTGCCCCGAATCTTGCCATTGTGAAGCTGAATGGTTGAATGACCAAGCGGGGAAAGTCACCAACCCCTGTCTCCATTAATGCTCTTCAAATTCCTGTATATCTTCGGTGGGGACTTTTCGGAATCAAACCTGTACAGACCCAAAAAATTGACTGAAATGCTAGCCATTGTGCAAATCAGAAAGTGTCAGTCACTGTGTTGGGAGGTTTAGACTCACTCACCGAGTAGAAAGTTAGAACAAGCCTCTACTCCAACATCGCCAAGTCCATTCTCTTGCAAGTTGAGGCCTCAAATGTTCGATGCAACCAAGGATTTCCAAGCCATGGTGAAGTCGAAGCAGTGAAAAAAAAGTGTCAGACTGCCGGACACGAATTAAGAAGTATACATCTATACCAAGAAAAGGATGATGAGTGTATGTGATATGCAATATCATGCTGCATATTCTCATGTTGATCTCTTCTGTGTGGATCCATTCGATATATTTCGATATACTATATATATACATATATTGAGTTGGAATCTCGCGCGCAGCGATGCAAGGGCATAAACGACAACTCGAGCAAAGTATATTTGAGTTGCACTTGCTGTTTGGCAAACTGTGGCACTTCGCATTTATTCCCACGGGTCTGGGGAAGGCCGCAATTTGCTCGTGACATTCAGCTTTCCCAGACCTGCTCAGCTGAGAATCTTAGTCATGCTATCGCGGCACACGCAGCAACATGCGGCAACAAACTCTTGCGAGATGCTGCCGTTAGAGATCTCAGAGGACTGTTCAGTCAGTCCATTACATCGGTGCCAAGAAAGGCCAATGTCATATAGTCATATGGCTCATATGGATTAGTATGGCAAGAAATGTGAAACTCGAACATGCATACCTTTTTGCCAAGATTCAGAGAAGATGCACCGTGTCGCTCTTGATCTGTGGAACTTGCATCACGTTACAAGTCCTGATGCCCCCGGGGTAGAAGAAGTGATAAGAACAAAAGGCTTCAGCTGTGAGGCTGCACATGAAGACCACTTGGCAGAAACCCAAGCATCTCTCACTTCAAAAAATGCTTATGATCCTCGTATATCGTCGTAGCACGTGTCACAGAAATTGTTGAAAGAGCTCGCACTATGGCTTTTACATGCAGGATCAACGAAACCAATCGATGGAAGGATCGCTACAAGTCCAGTCGACATTAGCAATTCCCTGTCTTGAAACACGAAGTTTACCGATGTTTCTAGGGTTTTTCCATGTTGAGTGCCTGTACATTGATGAATTAAAAAGGAGTTTTGCAGGCTGATACCATGTTGATCTGATCTGGCACGGCCAATCAATGGGGTCGTGTAAGACTTTCTGTGGAAATAGAAGACATAGAATCCAGCCAATCCTTGCACTCCAGCCCTTCCTGATCAATGACCGATCCAAGCATCTCTTTCTTGAAAATATCCACAAGACCAGCATCTCCAATACCTTGACAATCAGTTCAAATGCCTATGATTCCCTGTCCGCAGCAAGCAAGGACACAGTGTCTCTGTATGAGGGCGGCCATGTTGAATCCCAAGTAGTACAACATATATATATATACACACACACAATATCGCACAATAAACTGAATGAAACTAAGGATTGCAAAAGTATGTTGATTCTGAATGATTTTGATGTGTTACATATGTTTTACCTTTTTCTACACCTAGCACTGTGAGTTAAGCCGAGAAGCCCCAGCTCGCAAGCTCGACGTGTGCTGTCTTTTCCGCAGTGACGTGCCAATCATCCTGCTGCTAGACTGCTAAAGCTGGGCATTGAAGGTTGTCAGGTCCATGTATGCATTTGCACACATGATCTTCTCAGAACTTCTCTATATTATATTCTTGCACACATGCCGAAATATGTGTGGTTCAAAATGGCCTAAGTCCAGTTTTACCTTGGCGCCAAAAAAAATATACTGTTCTATGTGCATGTGCATTTGCAAGTACGTTCACAAGCGGCAACAACATGTGTTCATTTTAGCACAGTTGCGTTTGGCAGGCAAAATGTATGCAAATTACAATCCGGCAGATAAATGAACGGAAAAAAAAAAAAAACAGTATATATATATATGTGTGTGTAATCCACGTCCCTGGTGCCGGTGAGGGTCTTGACAAATAAAGCGACCCTAAGCTCTATATCAATCCATAGCCTCTCAACAAGAGGAAAGAAATAACCACTGCAGAAAATCCTGCCAATCGAAAGGATGGTATTCTGGATTCTGTAGTATAGAGACTCAACCTGCTCGATCGCTAACCTCTAGGTCGGTCCGCGACATGGCGGATCGCTTGGATTTGCCATGATATGTGTCTGTTGGTACATGATCAATGGACAAACAGAATTTGAAATTGCATGACATTGCCATCTTATGCCATCTTCCATCTTCCAGAAGGCTCCCTACGTCGACAAGACTCTGCACTGCCCTCGTCAACGTGTTCGGAGTCCTTCCAGGTTTCCCAGTCTTGCGGAGGATACACCCAAGCCTTGGCCGAGGTAAGACGAGGTAAGCTGTGTGCAGCGCGTGGCAGTAAAAGCTGTAGAAGGATCAAACTTCGAAGCAGTTCGAAGCAGTTCGAAGCTTGAAAAGGATTGAAAAGGTTTGAAAAGGTTTGAAAAGGTACGAGTTGAAGTTGAATGAAATGTCATAAATCATAGAATTCTCAGGAGACTGATATTACCTACAACAATCTGCAGCATCTTAACATGACCGCATCTCTGAGGCACAAAATCTTGCCTTTGCTCCCAACAAGGAATGTGAGCTGCAGAAGTTACGTATATAGAGCTTTACTGAATCAGACAACCAGCTCCGTACCATCCTCAACATCCCTAGCATCCCTACCACTCTTCCGCAATCTCGGTGAAATGATGTACAATGGTTCCCGAGTGCGATGCACTCGAGTATTGAAATCACCGTGTAGGAGGAAGTCCAGGAAGACACTTGTGATCGTGCCAAATCCGAATCATTTGCTAATGAAATCTAAGCAGGATTTCAAGAAAAATACTGATACAAATACAGGCACAGGTGGAGGGGACCAAACGTCAAATCAAATCTCCAAATCTCCCAGCCTTGTTGCCATTGACAACCTCCCCAACGGCAAAACCGCAATCTTTTAACCTGAGCTGTACTTTGCAAACGAAGAGAGCCAATCAGGAGTCAAGTAGCGTCAAGTAGTCGAACAGTGTGGGATTGTGTGATAGCAAACGTCCGAACAGTCGCACCTTCCCTCGACTTGACAAGAGTCTCAAAGGTTGGGATTTTGCAGTCTCAATTGCTCCCAATGTTCTAGAACTGAGACTCCATAGTCAATGTTGTGTAGGCAAGTATCAAGGCTATGAATGAATAGACTGCGCAATTTGATTTGGGGATGTGGCCACCAGGAAGTGTCAATCAGCTCTGCTACATTCTCTACATTACATGCTTGCTGATCAGATCTGATCAGTCATCTCTGGACACCACAGCTTCACACAAACTTCTGGATTGCCTTTCTAGTCTGAGGACACCTAACCTGTGATTGTGAGAAGCTCTTGAACAACGTCCAGGATCTAGATGGATCTAGTACATGATCCATCAGATCCATGACTATCCTATGTGCAACTCCTTGTCATTGTCCACCATGTGAACTAAGGTGTAACCCCTGACAATCCGTTTTTGCTGCAACGTGCTTTTCACATCTTTTCACTGCACAGACCCCAGAGGCTCGCCGCCTCCATCAGAATCTTCGGCAAGGGCAGATGTCGCCCAGGTGCCATTTCTAGCAGCCAAAACATTCGAAGGATCCAAAGCCATCTTGAAATTTCTCAGTGCTTGTGTCAGGACAGGGGACTGTGTCTCCGGCAAGAGAGATGCCCTCAACTTCCCCACTCCGTGATGATGGCTCAGGCAACCACCTGCACTTAGTATAGCACAACGAGCAGCATGCTCTAAGTTTTCAAAGGCCTTCAGAGCGTTTTTCGGCTCCAGACCTGTAGTGCAAATAGCAATGTACATGTAAAGAACACCTCCTTCATCATACAACTGAGTCATTCTGCAGGACATGAAAGGCTTTCCGGGCAGGCGGAGTTGTCTGTGCTTGCTCTGCACTGCCAGCTTCACTGCGGGCCACACTTCACGAATTGTAGACCTTGAAGAACTACACACGATTTCTACCCTATTCAAATGATTGTGATTTGTAAGAAGTAAGAAGGCACACAGAACAAAAACCGAACAAAACATGCTGAAGCAAAGCAGAGTCGACCATGGCACCATTGTTTCCAAGGATTCTGAAAGAATGCGATAGTCCAAACCAAAATCTCGCAGATAGGCTATCGCAAAAGTCAGTGTGTAGCCTGCGGCACCTCCTGCTGCCCCACCCCAAATACCTCCAGCCAAGGCTACCAGCTTGGAGATCTCCTCACGGTGGAAAATTAACTGATTGACCGTTGATATGTAATACAAATTGATATAACTCAATTGAAACATATTGAAACATATTGAAACATATTGAAACATATTGAAACATATTGAAACATATTGAAACCATGGAACATGCCTAGGCCGGTACTACAATGTACGGCATTGTAACTTGCTCGGCCTTGCTTGAAGTTGAAAAGCACCCATGTCTGTGAGATCTGTGAGATCTGTGAGTTGAGTTGTGCTATGTCAAGTGGTCCTTCTTTTGCAAGTTCACTTCTGCGCGATTTCCCTCAAAAACAAGGGTCACTGCGGCAGCTTCTTGCAGAGACACTCCTGGCAGTCACACATGGGGGCCTGGATTGGAGCCGAAGACTGCGCTTGTAGCTGAAAGGTGGTGGCTGTGAAGGAGAACGGTGTATGTGCAAAAAATCTATGCAAAATAGAGTATGATAATGAGTACAATTATACAAAAAGAATCATAAAGATATGATGCATAAATGATAGTCATGTTTAAACATATGATGCACATGCGAACAGCATCAAACCGCGGACATGGATCAAGCATTGCCCGCTGGAGTCTGAGCTTGGTTTTGAGCCTGCTTTTGTTTGGTTAGCTCGGGTGGAGAACAAAAAAGTTCTTGGATGTTCAGTGTTTTTCGTGGGCCTTTGCAGGCCAAAAAGGCGTCTCGCAAGCTTGCTCGAAGATTCTGCCAAGCCCCACTCTGTTCAGAGCCTTCCTTCAAAGCCTGTGCCAGCTGCAGCTGGTTCTGATCCATCAGCCTGAGCAGCTTTCAGTGCAATACACTTATTAATTCTAAATTAAGCTAAGCTGAAATTATAGTATAATATACAGTAGTTATGGCAAGCTATTGCTTAATCATCTTAATTGTACTTGTGTCATACATAGATACAAAACATGGCCCAGCATTGTTCAAACACAGTAGCAAATCAAGACAAGATGGTACACGTACACTACCATTCTTCCCATGTATGTTCTTCTCCGGTCCAATCTCAAAAAACAAACTGATGACTTTGCTGTCAGCGCGTTCAAACTATTCAAATTAGCTGTCGCATGTTGTCACATCATGATGTCAGGCCTGCACGAGGCTGGACGCAATCCTGCAGGCATCCTTGCCACCTCCCTCATCCAGCTGGCACCACGGTCCCAGTCTGAGAAGATCACACTCTGATACTCGACCACCTTTTGACGGTGCCCGAGGGTGAGGAATGATGAGGAACGTTTGAAGGGTGTTCAAATATGTAGAGAGGTTCAGGCCACCCGCTTCATTTCAGGGGCCTGCTATAGCACCAATTGTTTGCTTCAAAAAGGTTCCCTTCAAGATTGGTGTTGAAAGGATCACTATGGATCACTAGTATTGGTGGTCTTTTCTCTTGCAACGGATGAGCTTCCGTGGTGACCAGCAGTCTGCATACACACATACTGGTATGCAACATATGTATGATTTCGTGAGTCAAACAGTAATGTAATCAATCTGAATTACCTATGAGTACATAGTCTCAAAGCCCATGATGCTGTTTGGAGTTTGGAAGATGCAGCAGTAAAGTTGTAAAGAACTCTTGCACATGTCCTACAGATTCAAAACCGCTTATTGAACGTATTTCACCAAGTTTTATGCAGCCACACATTCTCACTCTGGTCACAGATTTCAATCTGTTGCCAAAACAATGTCAGTGCTTCGCACGTGCTACCCATCGGCCTGTGGCAATGGGCGCACCCGCACAATGGCCGAAGTGATGATTCCCAAACAGCCCTCACTCCCCAGTACCTGCTCTTGCTAAAGGCCAACCCCTTCCAGAATTGATGGAGAGTTTGGATGCACAGATTGATAGCTGGAACACTGGAACATCCAAATCTGAAACTGAGCTTTCCCAAGAAAGACTCACCAAAAAACGAAAAAAAGTAAAAAAACATATATGAGTGTACATATTAATAAAACGCATGAAAAATAATCTAAAACATTAAAGAAAATAAACAAATCAATGGAAACATAACCAAAGAAATACAAAAAATACTTTAGCTCTTCGGCGCACCATTGCTGGAAGACCAATGTTTGTTGAAGCTCTTCCAATCGCAGTCTCAGCTTTGGGGTCACCATGGCGCTGCCAAATAGCACCGCCCGGAGTGATGAGGCGCACCTCGCAGGATTCACAGAGTTCTTTCTAAAGCGAATGCAGAATAAAGAAATGTGAAGCATTGTTTTGAGTTATGTTTTTTACATATTGAAAAATATTTCTTATCTATATAATCTTTCACACATGAAGATGAAAAGATGAATGTACTGATTGATTTCCAAATAACTATATTGTCATATCTCTTTGAATGTACGTAAGATACCTACAAATCGCTATCCATTGGAATCTTTGAAGGACCGGGGATAGCCCTACCCTTCTGACCTGAACGTTTGCTATGAAGAATGTGCGTGCTGACGCAACTTCACACTACATGACACATTCACACTGACAACATATGACAACTTGGCATTCTGACACGTGTGGATCGTGTGCCATCAAGGTTTAAAGTACTTCATTCTGCCAGTCCTCCAGCACCATATCTTCGATGTTTCCATAGCGAGCTCGCTTCATGCCACTGGCCCTCGTGGCAATCCATCCTCCCAAAGTTGATAGCTCCATAGAGTCAGGCTCCATTCCCATTGTGACGCCATGCTGCTTGAGGGATCTCCTGAGCGTTGAAAGCGAGACCCGTCCAACCGGCTCAACTTTTGAGCTACGAACAGCTACTCACAAAACGCTTTCTGAGATCAGGAACCGCAAAACATGGATATTCATGGTCAATTTAGCGCAAAAAAAGGATTGATTCAGAGGACCCAAACAAAAACCAAGACACTTCAGATGCATACCGGTGATGCCGGCCTCGATCATAGCAACTCCATCTTCTGCATTCACCCACAACACCTTGTTGAGACCACGCATGTCCAACGAGACCATTGGTCTGGAATCCACTTCCTCGACGCCAATCCAATTGACACAGATTGAGATGTTCAAAGCGATCATAAAAGTGCTCAAAGTGCTCATAAAATGGGCTTGCCTAGATCTGACCATAGTCCATTAAATATAATTATGTTCTATATATGTTCTGTAGATGTTTTATGTGTCAATAGTGGTCTATCACGCATTCCTTCCCCACATCGAGTCCTGGGATGGGCATTTGGTCGCAGAGGTCACGTTGGTCCTTCCACCAACTGGGATGATGCCAAATCCCAGGCCGTGATCGTATGACAAGGCGGCATTCAACAAGGCCTGGTGAGCGGCTCGCAACGGGATTCCAAGCACAGCTCAGGAATATCTCTTGTCTAGACATATCATCATGTACATATTATATTATATGTTTCCATACAAACATATATATATATATACATATGTATAATTGCATAGAGAGAGAGATAAATATATATATATAATAGACATACAGACATAGAGGATCTAGTTGTGTAGTCTGCTGAAACTTCAATACATGTAAGAAAATGTAAACCATGGATGCCATTCTGAGGCGATCTTTAACTCATGACGTCCTTCTGATAATAAGATTCTAAGAAATTCCATAAGATGTTCTATCAGATATACTATGAGATATTCTAAGATTCAAAGAATCATCTTTGGAAATCGCAGCTGCAGCCTGAACTTCTTCTTCTCTCTCAGGTCGCACCACCGCATCTGGAAAGCGCTCCATCTGCCGCGTGCGCAGCCGCCAAATATCTGCCAAGCCATGTCCTGTGCCCGCACGTAGGCGAGACTCGGAGTCTACCAGAACACGTCCTGAAAGGCGCAGTTGGATTCAGCAGTTCCAATTTTACATGTTTTAAACTTATGCATTTTATGCTTAGTTCAAACATATTGAATTCAATTGATTTAATCTGATGCTTCATTTTTTTCATCAGTGTACTTCTTTCTATCAAGTAAAAACACGTTTGCAGCTTGGATGACTAGTGCATTTGAAAAAGCATATTCGTGGTCTTTAGGAGGTTTATCTGTTTGATCTGGCATAATGCGATGCACACTTCGAGTCTTGAGTGACATGATGCAATGATGTAATGCAATGATGCAATGCAATGATGCAATGCATGATGCGATGCAGGATGCAATGATCAGCATTGTTCAGCTCGAATTTGAAGCTGTTCAGAGCACCTGGTACTGCAGCAGTCAGGACTTCTTCCAAGCCATCCGCAGGGGCTGGTAAATCAGGGATGGCTCGCTCTGGCAGCATATCCCGCACGTTGAGAGGTACACCAAGTTGCCTTTGGAAGAGGTCCCATAGACCTTAGAGCGATCAAAAGTGAACAAGGGACCTCACAGACCTTACAAGGGACCTCACATGACCAAGAGCATATTCCGTACCTTCTGAGTGCGACTGTTCTTCAAATCAAAAACCGATCGCAATATGCCTTCAACCATCTTTGACCCAGGAAAAGGATACAGTAGCAGTACCTTCCCAAATGGAAGAAAAGTTTTGGCCAAAGCAAATGGGCGGCTGCCTACCCAAGGCCTTGTACCTTTGAGAAGTGATCTGTGCAGCGGGCCGCCCATCAACATACTGCGCTATGAACTTTGTATCCTCGACAGATGCTGGAAATCTTAGACCCTGACCCAGAAAGCAGAGAAGTACTGAAGAGTGCAACAGGCCAAACATGATGCCCTACTGCAAAATGTATCGTCAATAAATATTCATATGCACAATTATCTGCGAACATCACGTATATATATATATATGGGTTCGGTGCGTTTTCCGGGCCCCCTGGAGAATATAATTGGGGTTGGTTACCATCATTGCTTATTTCAAGGGAAGACTTGCCAAGCCCATACTTTTGTTCATATCATCATGTGATGTCTCATGTGTCTGCATTACAATGAGCAATGCTTGTTGTCTCATGATCAACAAAACATCTTTATAAACACACCTTTGTTTATAAACACACCTTTGTTTATAAACATGTTGCTTTCTATAAACCAAAAAACCAAAAAAAACAAAAGAACCAAATTACACCAGCATAGACCCCAGATCGCGAGCGCATTGCGCACAAAGATTTCCAGGGCGCATGCCATAAACCTGCGTTTGGAATTGCATGGATTGTTTACAATAATATTTGCATAGATCTTAGGTTGTGTATTTTTACCCCGCCCTGCACAATATTTTTTCATAGATCGGGGAGACAAAGAGGGAGACAAAGGGGAGACAAAGCGAGACAAAGGGAGACAAGCATGAGCAGACTGTCAGAGGCAGAGCAGCGGCAAACAAAGCGCCGATCCAGAGCCACAAGGGAGACAAAGGGGAGACAAAGGGAAGACAAAGGGGAAACAGAGGCGAGACAGAGGGAGACAAGCATGAGCAGCGGCCGAGCAGCAGCAAACAAAGCGCCGATCCAGAGCCACAAGGGAGG
>VSDK01008241.1:131737-172334 GCA_009767595.1 Symbiodinium kawagutii | reverse complement strand
GCACGCCTGCCACAGAAACAGCCGGGACACCACGGCGGCCGCAACCGTACAAGGCTTTGCTGAGGCCCTACAGGCGCATACAAAGTCGCACGCCTGCCACAGAAACAGCCGGGACACCACGGCGGCCGCAACCGTACAAGGCTTTGCTGAGGCCCTACAGGCGCATACAAAGTCGCACGCCTGCCACAGAAACAGCCGGGACACCACGGCGGCCGCAACCGTACAAGGCTCTGCTGAGCCCCTACAGGCGCATACAAAGTCGCACGCCTGCCACAGAAACAGAGATGATGAATGAATGATGATGAGGATGATGATGAGAGTGATGATGATGAGGAGGATGATGATGATGATGATGATGATGATGACGATGATGATCATGATGATGATGAGAGGAGGAGGGCCACGCGGGAGGAGGAGGAGGAGGAGGAGGAGGAGGAGGAGGAGGACGGGAGGAGGACGTGAAGGACGAGGTCGCGGGATCCAGCAAAAAAAGAAAAACCCCACAACTAGATGTGGGGAACAAAAAAAACAAAAAAACCAAAATAACAAAAAAACCAAACAAACCCAAAAAAAACAAAAAAACAAAAAAAACAATAATTTCCGAACTAGTTTGCAGAACATTGTTTTTTTTTGTTTTTTTTGTTTTTTTGGCTTGTTTGGTTTTTTTGGTTTTTTTTGGTATGTTTGGTTTTTTTTGGTTTTTTTGGTTTTGGTTTTTGGCTCCTGGACCGGGTCCCCAGCCCTCAAAATCTTTGGGCCCCCTTCGCGTCACCTGAAGGCATGCACTAATTACTGCAAAAAGGGCTGGGGGAGTTAAGGGCCCGAAACAAAATACCTTAACATAGCTGCTCGTAATCACAACTTTGATCTGAGTCAATCTTAAACTCCCCCGGCAAAAGCAAAAAGAGGTTTCGGAATGTCAATCTCAAGGTTGGAATGGCGCAAGAACTGCGCCAAAAGCATAACAGCATTAACAACTTGACAGTGGATTTGCATGCTGCTAGCTACGTTGTCTGCGTTTCATTTTTCCAACCTCCCACGTTTGGCTAGGCAAATCCCTGACCCGTACCGCGAAAGAACATAATATGTCAATGGATGTGATCTATTGCTTAGCCATGATATATTCACAAGCTTGAGCGCTAGATCAGAGTACTTTAATCAGAGGAACGGGTTCTTAGGATTCACCTCTCGCGCTAATCGGCGAACCTCGGGCTGGGAAGGCCGATCAGGACAAAGCAGGAGCTTCTGGACTTCACGTGCCAGGAAGCTGCCAAACTTGTGGGCCAGCTGATGGCGCTGCTTTTGGCACCAATCCGGAGACCATCGAGCATTGTCGAGGGCTCTAAGAGCGCGGGAGCCTCTCCGGGCGAGCAGCATTCAAACCGGCCGCTCGCCAGCTGTTGAGATTGAATCGTGGATTCTTGCTCTTGTCGTGCGCGACGGATCGGAAGCACTGGAGCTCGTGATCCGTCAGAATCTCACGATGGGCTTGAAGGAAGCGATCCTTTACGGAGTTCGTCCATTTCAAGTCCCCATCCCGAAACCTAATCCATGCACGGCGCACCTCCCCCGGAAGGTCGGCCTCCCGGAGTCGGGGCCAATTAGGTGCATGACGCACGGCGTCTGCACGCAATTCCGCAGCGTCCTTTCTAACTGCCCGACTTTTGCGGCGCAGTTTCAGGTATCTTGCCCTGTCTTTCTTGTACAGGAAGACAAGGCCACGCTGCGGTTCTTCTTCTCCGTATTCTTGCGCCTGATAATTAAAAAGTGAATTATGCTTGCCGCATCGCGGGCAGCACTCAGCCTCCATTGAATTCTGCACGCCGCAAACCGCCCCCGCGCCCAGCAGGTCGCCATTACAGGTCCAGACACCCGCTGCCTCCATCAAGGATTGCTTGATTGTACGGGCGGGGGGAGCAAATCTTTGAGTGTGCTTGAGGCTTGAGGCTTGAGATTGGCTGCGTGAAATGACCGGGTCAAGGGCAGGTGACTTCAGAATGAAAATGGACAATCCCCGTTTCAAGGGCAGGTGACTTCAAAATGAAAATTAGCTACCACACTCTATCGCTTCAAGGACCCCAAAGTGATATTCCCTCAAAATTGAGATTTCGAGGTTCTGGTCGGCGGGGTGTCTCCAACGGCTTGCTCCCAACCCCAGCTCTAATTCAGAGGGTCCTACGACAATTAGATAAGAATATTTGGCAGGCTCAAATCAAATAGATCACAATGAAACATATGTGAATAGATATATTATACCATATAGATAGCATGGAAAAACTGAAATGCGCAATAATAAGGCATAATCAAACAATCATATTTGTAAAGATAGGGTGTAATCAAAAAACAATAATTCAAAATTTTAGAAATTAACAGGATATAAAGGAATATATATAGAGATACTTAAGTTTACAATAAACGTCACATATCAAAGCTAAATGGGCATTGCCAAAAAATTAACATCGCTATCATTCTGGCAACTATTGACTATTTCTAAACTGTAATACTTTGAATGATGACCATATTTTAAAAGCACTATCATTGTTGGATATCAGCTTGTTAACGTTTTCATAATGGTGGTTATATTATCAAGAGGTACAATATATACAAATTATGAATAAGCTCTATTACAACTGAATATTCAGCAAAACTACTGTTACGTTCAACAATAGTGGCTACATTAATGTTACAAAATCATAGACAATAAGTTAGGGTCTTCGTGAACCGTTGTGATAAAATATCAATACTATAATGCTTAATTGTGGATACACTAGTCATAACAGATTTTGTGTGATATATTTTGGCATTTTTAAATATCAATATCTTGAGCTTATAGCAAATATTGACTACATTTAAAACATGTCATTTGGTCTAAAACTAACAACTCTCCTTTCCTGGGTTGGAAGTGCCCAGGGGATGTACATGTTTGCTGTTATTTTCAAGTTTGTTTTGCCCTCGTTTTAAAACAAAAAATATCAACATCCATATGTCATATGTGTTCTTTGTCGAAAGAAAAACCTTTCTGAGGTTCAGAACAGTTTCCAGTGGGAAATATTTTCTAAATATAAACACATGTTTGTAAAACATTGTTATTTACAATATTGCATATTTTGAGGGGGTCTGAAAGCTATGTTGTATAATTAAAAAGTATTCCCTGGGAACCTCTAATACAGAAAATGCTAACCACTATTGATCAGAATGTGAGATTTTTGAGTTTTTCAATAAAGCCAACATTTTTTGGTCGGTGCATGGATGTTTGACTCATTGCTAAAACATCTCTACAAAATTTTGTTACACATGCAACCAGGGCTTTGCATAAATAGCATCGAGCGTATAATTTCCTTGGAAACTCAAATGGTGGAGGTCAAAGTTGGTACCACTGTTGTAGGCAATAGGCTTCCCACAAAGTATTGATATTTGAGCAATAGCATTTCTCAATCTATTTAAAGTCAGTCAAGTGTTTGATTTTGTTTACCACAATTATTTCTTGTGAACTTCATGTTCAACAAGTATCTAATAAGCCTGTGTACTGAGGTTTGGCCATATGAAGCTGAGACTTGTGTTGCCTGTGGGGAAAAAAGATGGGCAGTGAATGCTTAGTTCTCATTGGTTGATCTTTTGACAATATCACATGATTACATAACTGGACATCCTGCAGCTATCAATGGACTTAGTCACTGGATGCCAATTGACATAGTCATTTGACTGAGTCACTGGGTAGCACTGGATAATCACTGGTAGCCATTTTTGCTTTTTTGTTCTCAATCCTTCTCAATGTGTCTCAATGTTGTTTCAATTCATTCAATTATTCTCAATTTTATTTCAATTCACCTCAATTAATCTCAGGCTTTTAAATTGATTGAGCAAGGACAGACAATTTTGAAAAACCTACAGCCTACCAAATCTAAATCCACACATTCCAAATCCCTTGTTAAGTTTGCTGAAACATACAAAAGCTCTTGGTTATTACATAGTACATTTGAATATGAACATAGCCCTCATTAATTTAGTTCTAAAAACCATGGTATTGTATATTCATGGTTAGTGTAAAAATAGCTGGATTCTTTTTCTGTACTTATTAGTCATACAATTTCCACCTTGCAAAAAGTAGTAGTACTGATGTTGAAGAATGGTAGCCAATAAAGACTTTAACTAGCATCGATAAATATCAAATTCATTTGAGTATCGTCATTATTAACATATTGATATTACAAACTAATTGTTACTCAACATAGGATGTAGTAAATTCATACAAATCCATTTTGAAATC
This sequence comes from Symbiodinium kawagutii, assembly GCA_009767595.1. Taxonomy (NCBI): domain Eukaryota; class Dinophyceae; order Suessiales; family Symbiodiniaceae; genus Symbiodinium; species Symbiodinium kawagutii. Next base: position 168,067 of record VSDK01008241.1, on the reverse strand, counting down.
ACTAGAAGATCTACTGCTGTGTCCAGGGGGCCCGGAAAACGCGCAGCGCCCATATATATATATATATATATAGATATAGATAGATAAATAGATAGATAGATAGATAGATAGATAGACATGTAGCCACTTCCGAAAATTCAAAACAGTGTATTCTATATATATATGTATATATTGAAGGAAATGTAGAATATATCATTCTATCATGGAAGGAAATGTAGAATGGAAATTTCCGATTTACCGATCCAAAAAGAGGTAGAGATAGCTTCAAGAATTGCTCAGAGAGGGGATATGCAAATTGAGAGCAGCATGTTAAGAGTTTGACTTCTCTTTTGGGAGCGCTTAAACTGTGCCGCGTGAATTTGGACTTGGCTCCGATGGCCTTGTGCGAGGATCGCTGCGATGCAGTGCGAATTTGGACGTCACAAAAGCTGCGTCAAGATCTCTTGACATCAGAGACCTTGTTACAAGGTCACCTTGTATAGAGATTTTGTTGAGAGACCTTGTAAAGAGACCTTGCAGACAGTAGAGGTCTTATTAGAGACCTTGTACAGAATGTCCAATGTAAGACATTGATAAAACCTCACAATGTGGACATGTCCACTGCCTTTCTACATCTTTGGACAGGGTCAGTGCTGTCTGAGACCGCAGAGGTAGCTGAGAGATGAGAAGGCTCAGAGAAGTAGCTGGTGGAGCTCCCAGAGCGAATCTACTTAGTTTCGATTCAGTTCTCACTGAAGATTCAGAAAAGAGACAGTACTCTATTTTTTGAAAAAAATATATAAAGAATATAAAGAGATACAGTAGGTCTCAGTAAGTCTCAGTGCTGATTGCAGTCAAGTTTCCAGAAAATCTAAGAAAGGGTATCTTCAGTAGATTCAGGCATGAACATGCTTGGTACAGAAGATTGTTTGCCAACAAGAAGGATGCATGGAGAAATGGCAAAGATGCGGTCGGGTGGAGAATAGAAGAGAAACCAGAAGACAGAACACGGGCCAAAAGAGGTGACGAAGAAAAACCGCAAGACGTTCGTTGTCAGCTGACTGCATCTCATCGTGGGAAGCTGCACGGAAAAAAAAATCACTGTTTAGGAGCTGCGCACGGTTTCCGCCACCTGCCTTGTGTGGGTCCTCGTGTGATGGTGCATCATTATCAATACTAGAATGAAAGTTGATAATATATCAATAATTCAAACGATCTATTTTTCATCACTATACCATCATGTATCATCTATATTTGACTATTACATTATTTGGTCCAGTATCTTGTACTATTACAAGCTGCTATGAATTATCGATCTATATTATTCTACAATATATCTTATTGCTTTCTATTTAAAGTTACATAAGGTTCTGAGCTGTGACTTGGAGAGGTGAGCTGCAGTGTCCTTGAAACCCCAGCGATCCAGGGACTCGTCATCCTTCAGTTCAGCCTCTGATGTGGGCCACAATAAGGTGACTGAACTCGGCGAAGCTCGTGGTTTGCCTTTCCTGAGCAACACAGAACAACAAATGTCAACCAGTTCGAATCTCATCGAATCTCTGAACTTTTGGGCCTTGACTCTTCCAACTTCTAAGTGAGGTAGATGAGGTAGTGACGAAATCAGTTCTCCTCATTTGGATTCACCAAAGGCCATTGATTCCGATATGTTCCCATGCTGCAAACGAGAGTCTTCACGCCACCAAAAGCACCAAAGGGTGCCTTGGCCACTATGGATGCAGCACCTTGCGCGAGCGGTGCAGGCAACGAACTGGTAGCCAATAGCTCCTCAGGGCCCGAGACAGTGAGAAAATGAAACAATGCAACTAACAAAGAGCTCTAAGTAGAAGACAGTGAGAACAGTGAGGCTCTTCTACTATCATTCTCCTCTCTTTTCTACTCTCACTCTATAGTGACCTGTTACGTGATCTGTAACTTAAATTCATCGTGTCGAGTAGAGACCATCAAAGATCATAAAACATCCACAGGAAAGTTCTTCGTTTTCTGTGTCCTGCACCAGGTGTTCTTCGGTGACCTCGACGACACCACTGGCGTGCAAGGAATCCAGGCACTTCTGCGCTGCCTCTTCTGCAGCGACAAGGTGAGCACACAGCAGACTGGCTAATTCGGAGTCGCCTTGGCTCGAGCTGCGCTACTGTAGGCAGCTTACCCTTCACAGATCTTTACAGATGTTCAACATTGTTCAACGATGTTCACATCAATTCTAGTCAAAGTCATCTGCTATCTGCGGCTTCCTGTTGAAATTTGAGTCTTCGCACCTTGCTCCAGGGACTCCTCTTGCCCTTCCACCAGCCATCGAGCCCATGGTTTTGGTAGACATCGACGCAATGGGACTGTGGTTGCAGCTTGGATCAGCAAAGGCCAGCGCTCGCAGTCGCGCAGCGCCGAGTGGCAGCACGCGCTCCTGAGAAAATTGGAAACCAAATGAGTTGCAAAGGAGTTAACTCAAGGGCAAGTTAAAGGATAGCAAAGACATGCGAAGGCAAGTTCAAAGGCAAGTTCAAATGAGTTGACTCAAATGAACAACAATAGACACAGAAGACATAAGGCATGTCTTTTGAGATCTTGATCAAGCGCGCACAAGAGCTTCAGTCGAGATACATTTTAGTCCAAATGTGTTCAATCTTTACAAACGATGTACACGTCTCTAAGAATGCGACAGGTCACTAAATTCATCTAAATTCACGAATCACAAGCAACATCAACCAACATCAAGCAACCACCTTTTGCATCCTTTTGCCGCTCCTAATTTCCAGATCGCCAGACATGGACTCGATCACCTGAGCTTGAGCCCGTGACGACTTGGTCGAAATTCGAACCACACTGAGTTTTCATACACACTGACTGGCTTGACTTGATTTGACCTGACTTGACTTGGACTGGACTTGGACTGGACTGGCTGACTGTTTCTTCTGTGTTTTTTTTGTTCAGTTTTTTTGCCCTCCTCAACAAGCTGCAAACACTGACGTGCACATGGATAAATTGTCGAAGCAATGCTGGAATTTTTGGCAATAATGATTATTTGCAGGGTGGCCACGATGCTGTGCAAAGAACTCTGGCAACATTGGAAAACTACTGCATCTTCGGAGACCTATTGGAATCTGTTCTTCGCTTGTGCTAAATCTGTCTCCGGGACAGAGTGGTTCAACCAAGCACTTCGTCAACTTGACTCTTTGTGAAGCCCACCTTGTCAAGGTCTGGTTTCTGAAGGAACTCTTGCAGAGCCTGACAATGAAGCGTGGTCAGCGAAGTTCCTGCCACCAACTCTCTCTGCACTGCCGAGACCACCATGTCTAAGTCGCTTGAGCTCTCCAAAGTTTGAGCTTTTCCAAACCTGCATAGCTCAACAAAGCTCTACTTGCCGACCTTGAACTGTTCAGTTTCATTTTTCCGTATGGCTCGTCGAAACTTGATGGGACGATCAAGGACCTGCCATAACTGCATTGCCTCTCTGATGATTTGCATGCAAAATGTGTTTGAATATGTTTACACATGTTGTCTGTTTGTTTGTTTCTTGTTGGTCTCTTTACATGCTATTTGTTGATATTTCTTATGTGTTGCTATATCTTGTCATTGTTATTGTTTGATATTGTTTGTTGATTTCTTTGTTCACCCAGCTTTGTGCCTCATAAATGCTTCGCCCACGGGTGGCAGCTCACCACGAATGCCACGTAGGACCCAGAGGAAGAAGTCACCAGTCCGGAGCGGATCTCGTGGAAGGCCACACATCTCCTTGAAGAGGCTCTCCTGAAAGCTCCAAAAGCAATTTCACATCTGAACTTGAAAACAAAAAAATATGTGATAAATTGTGATAATATATATATTTCAATATATTTCATATCAATATGATTCATATTCAATCAGTCAATTAAAATGAAGTTAGATGAAATACGGATGATTACATTATTTTAGTACCAGTATATATTTAAGTGTACAGTATATGATGTGTCTTAGATATGTCTATCTTGAGCTCAGTATCATCATCCGGGAGCAGCTCGTAGGACATCGCTAAGGGCACCAGCACCACCGTGCGCTGCGCAATGTCCCGCAGAGCTTTCAACAGCCCCGTGCGAAGGCGAAGCTGCCGTCGCCCACGGCTGCGAAGACCTTCCAGGAAGACCTACAGGAGCAAACTGCGAAGCAGCAAACTGCGAAGCAAAGTGAAGAAAAAATAAGAAAAAAATGCAAAAGAGAGAAGTTTAAAGATGCAAGAAAAAGCAAAAAAAGTTTGAAGCAAAAAGATTCCAAAAAACAAGTGCTTAAGGAGTGCTTTCAGGTCTCTGCAAAAGACTTTCACTTTGTGCTTGACTTTAGTTGCTCTCCATTTCTTCAATCACTTCTATTGAAAGTGCACAGTGTCCTCGTTGAAATCTCGCAAGCTTTGCTTTATTTGACTTTTTCTATTGTCTGGATGTTCTTTCTATTGTCTGGATGTTCTTGCAAAGGTTCAAGTAACTGAGTAGAACAACTCTGCCTGAATTTCGCCCAGGCAATTTCTTGTGCCTCCAATCTATGCCACGATGACATGGCCAGAGCCAATCAGTTTGGGTGAAACCAAAACAAGCAGAAACTAGAGCGGTCAGCTCAAGAGATGAGATGAAGATTGATGATGTGTAGGAAGGATTGATGAAAGATGATGAAAGCATGTTCTGCCGTTGTCTGCTCGATTGTACGTTGTTTGTGTTCTTTTTGTTTTTCCTGTAGTATGTTCCGATCACAGTTGCAACCGAGGCAAATTTCGGTCACGGGCCGCTATCATCCAATTCACTATATCATGGATATGTCTATGGATCAGCATTATTGTGAGAGAGCAAGCGTTCAGTACCGCTAGCATCAAATGTCATGCATTCAATATTCAAAAACATGGTACCAGGTACCAGCATGCATCACTGGAAAGAACATGCAAGAACAGGACAGGAAAGAAAGTGCTTCGACAGTTAAGGAGCCATCTTTGACCAAGCCATAAGCAGCTACCTGGTGGGGTGGCAAAAAAAAAAACTATTAAAAAAGTGCTTACGTCCTCTCCGCCTGTCACTTTTTCTTCCCTATTGTTTTACAGTACAACCCGCACGTGGCATGATACCACACCAAAATCACAACAGACTCAAAAGAAACAGCTCAGCCTGCCAAGGAAATCTTTTGCAATTACTTCGTGTCTACTTGCCGCGTCATGGTGTTCCAATCTTTCTATCCCAGTGCTGAACAATGATAGCACTGATACTGCGGGAAGATGCGGGAAGTCCTGGAAACCATACACATGGGCACTCATGTGGAAAGTCTATCTGGAGAAAGGTTTCCTTGTCGTTCTGGACCCGTAGGCTACATACATCTGAAAAGCTGCTGGCATAATCCGCGATGAGAATGTTATCGTCTTTTTTCTTCCTTATCGTTGTACAGTGAATCGAAGCAGTTCCGCAATTCTGGTTAAATGCAGCATGTCCTTAATAAACTTGAATAAATGTAGATAACTCTAAATAAGTCTAAATCATCTTAAATCTAAATCCAAATTAATTTCAATAAATTCCATTGACCAAAATGGCTTTGTGGATGTTTTCACAAGTCCCTGTCGCACCTCCAGGGGGCGGCCGCTCTGGAAGACGCGGCCCACCTTGGCACGCAAGGCTGGGTCCGGCTGCACAGCACCACCTCCACGGCGGACGAAGAATGCGCCTCACTGGACACAGAATGGCAAAGCTAAACAAAGAGAGAAACAAAATGAAATGAATTATGAATATAGATATCTATATATCGTTATATCTATATAGATATTATGTTTTACCATGTTTCTATTAATCAATTAATATACATAGTACATATATTTATATATATATATATATATATGTATGCATTCAGTGCTTTCAACACAAATCCCGTGCTTTGAATGGGCCAAATGCCTCACTGTGTCATACCATGCTTCCTGGCTCTGAGGCTCTTTAGCGTCTCGCATCCTTCCTGCCAAGATGCCCAAACCGCTCAATGCCCATCCGAGGAATGGCAAGTTGGAGAACTCGGCATCTGCTGCTACCTGCGGCAGTTGCAAGGGCCTCAGTGCTGAAGCATCCCTATCGGGGCAAAGGTTCACTATGACGACTATGATATCACCAGTGACTATTGATTATCTATTGATTACTGCTATTATATGTAATTATATCAGTCATCATATGTAAATATTGATTACTGCTATTATTGCCAGCATTGATAATATCACTATAACTGCTTAAAACCATTATGAGAAATTATTGTGACTATAATGATTGATCATATATCATTGGTACAAATACTTACTTTTGATCATATATCATTGCTCAAATGCAGTAACCATCAGTAACCCCTGTGAGCCTCATTCGTTTCGGCACATGCATGCGAGGTGCAGAATTGGCTGGAGCTGGAAGCCTCAGGTCTTGAAATTGGAAGCTCTGAGATGGTGCCCCAAATCCTAAAATGTCCTAAAATGTTCAAATTTTCAAGATCAGACTTGCTGCAAATGGGCAACTACGATGTTCAACTATGCAACTTTCTACTCAATTCGTGCTTGTCCGATTAATCAAAATAAATCCTTGCCACTAGAATGTTGGAAACACGCACACAAAGAAAACAAAAAACAGAATTTCGAAAAAACATATGAACGAGAAGTAGAAACACATCAGGCCAATGATGACAAAGTCCAAGACCGACCGATGCTGCGGGCACAGCACCAATGGCGCATTCAGGCTGGTGATGGACAATAACGATGCACCGTCAACCTTCGAAAAGGCTCACAAAAATCAAGCACTGAGACTTCAAGAATATCTCTATGGGGTCAACTTCCCATACCCAAAATGTTTGTAAAGTAAGAAAACTTCCCAGTAAATGATGGGTGACTGTCACGGTGAGGCTCATCCAGCTCAACCCCAAACGAACCACAAATGCTGCTATGGAATAGAAGAAGGATGCTTGCGGGTGCGCAAAAGCAGACAGCGCGTCGAAAACTGCATTCTCGTGCGAAAATATGCGAACCTCGCTGAATTCTTTCGGGTAATTTCGGGAAGGCCCTTTCAAGGGATCGATAGCGAAAGCATAGCCTGCCCTGCAACAAATCAGCAAGTACTCAAACAGATCCCATTCCTCTGGGAGCTTCACTATTGATCTGAAGCGCCACGGTGTGGAAGGACTTGAAAAGGGGTGGTACTGCATTGGTAGAGTCGAGCAAGATGCCAAAATGCGCACAGTGGTCGAAAACTGTTTGCTCAATCGCTTGCCGAAGAGGGACAACAGGCGTTCCAAGCAAATTCGCAAAAAATCCAGGATCTGCATGGGGAGAACATTCAGAAATGTATGTGCATAGAAAAAGATTGTGGCGTTGTTACACCATCTGAGCAGCTTCATCATGAAACCGACTTCCCACAAAGGTAGTGTGCCTGGCAATGGCGAAAAGCAAAGGATCACAAGTTGTGATTCTCACTTTCTAATTACAATTGATTACAATTGAAATTGCACCTGTGTAGCTTCCACCTGATCCCGTAGCCAACGAAAATCTAAAAAGTTAAGTTTTTTCAAACATGAGAAAGGGGCTGGACCCATCAAATCATATCAAAACCACTTTAGGCATGTCAGACATGTACACAAGAAGAAGACTTCCCCAAATTATTTTTGGGGCATAACGAGAGGTGGAAGATGTGGACTGTCAATAGTTCTATATGGAATTATATGGAACACTCAAAAATGAAAAAACATGAAAAAATGATTTTGGTGGCAATGTTTGGATTGATCTCTTTTGATCCCTTCAAGCTGTGAGTTTAAAAACTGACAGGAATATGCAAGACTAATAGTGAAGACTAGAAGATTCTTGCAGTGGGTTCTGCACCGTGGTTTTCCATCTTAAGCAAAACCCAATGATGTTTCTGGGTTCCTCGAATTCGAATCACAATTCTGTGGTCTTTAGCTTCACGCAAACCATCAGTTTGCACAGCTAGCCTCCATCTGACATTCAGGTTGATAGAAGTTTAAGTAAATGGATCAAATAGATTCAAATAGACTGTCGGAAGGGCATCCTTCAAGGAAAACAGGTGCAAAAATACTCGCCACCCTGAACCTACACTTTTTGCTTTGTCGAAATAATCCCAACATGTATATTGTACAGTATGCGTAATATACATAAGCGAGGGAACTGTGAGGAAACAAACGCTCATTCTTAGATCTCAATAGTCTAAATCTCAATGGTATGGACTGCACTATTTCTTCACCTTCTAGCGCTGATGCTACAGTACGTTATGGTCAGAAATCTTGACATATTCCAGGAAAAAGCCCGGCCTTTGAGTGCCAAGAGCTGATAGAAATGACGGGTGAAGAATCTGAACGATGGCATCTTGTCAGCTTCAGAGGCATCTAAACAGGCTTGCAGAATCTGCCCTCTGTCATTGTTGCAGGCTCCACACAACGCTTTCCTTGGAATCGATTCATGAAAGGACTGGGAGTATTGGAGTTTTTAGAGTTTGTTTCTCCTCTGTCGAACCACGAAAGATCGGGGAACCCATTTTGTAGGGTGTCCTGCAAGGAGGATCTATAAATGGACAGCAAAATCAACACTCAAAAGGGACTCCATTGTGACTCCGTTGAATGAAGTACTCTGACTGGGGAGGAAGTCCAATGATTACAGAAGTTGCATCTCAGTACGCCAGAATTGTCATGTTGAAAAACCGTTACCAACAGGGACCTTGTAGTACAAGTGTACGGAAAAAATGGCTAAACTGTTTGCAAAGATTGGAATTCAATACCAAGCATGGTGGGAGATTTACATCCCAGTTTGGTCTATCTGCATGAAATGTCATCCCAAGAATTCAACAACAAAAATCTACAACCATTGAGTACCTGGCCACCCACCCAAATACTTTAAAACTGGATCAGGTGTTGCATCCTGGTATTCCAGGCCTTCCATCATCTTCCTGGCAAGGAAATACTTCAATATAGACATGCGGCACTGTCACATCTGCTACGATGTCAACCGGCACCACTGGACATGGATGGTCAAAGCCATCACGGAAGACTCGCACACCACGCCGTGCCAGAAGTGTTCCAGCTCCAACAATGGTGGATGGTTTATCTCCCGCCCAGCCCACATAAGGGAAAGCCCAAGCTGGACCCACGATTGAAGGTCGGACAATCCTTGCATCTAGACCGTCCGATTCGCAGGCACGAATGACCAAATGCTCTGCGATGGCTTTGGCAAACGTGTAGGTATTGGGAAAGCCTGAAGAATTTCCCAGGTTCAAGCTTGAAGTTGAAGGCAAAAATTGAAAAGCAGTTGAAGAAAAGAGATGATTGAAAGGGGGAAGGGTGAGGAGAGGCAACGATGCAAGTGATGCAAGTTGAGTAGATAAATCTTTGGATCAGCTACCAAGAAAAACAGTTCACCAAGCAGAAACAAAACTGCAAAGATCGGGAATCAAGAGCGCGGATAGGATAGGAAATCAACGGCATGGAACTTTGGCAGACACTAGAATGAGAATGCCCAAACATACTAGGTGTCCACCAAAACACCCGAAGATAGTGATGAAGTTGGGGATCATGAACAACAATGTGTGACGACGATATCACGCTAATGACGATGACAAGAATCATGATGATTACGATGATGGCGATGATGATGATGATGATGATGATGATGATGATGATGATGATGGTGGTGGTGGTGGTGGTGGTGATGATGATGATGATGATGGTGCTGATGGTGACGATGGTGATGATGATGATGATGACGACGAAGATGACGATGACGATGATGATGATGCTGGTGGTGGTGATGATGATGATGATGGTGATGATGATGATGATGATGATGATGAGGATGATGAGGATGATGATGATGATGATGATGAGGATGATGAGGATGATGATGATGATGATGATGAGGATGATGAGGATGATGATGATGATGATGATGAGGATGATGAGGATGATGATGATGATGATGATGAGGATGATGAGGATGATGATGATGATGATGATGAGGATGATGAGGATGATGATGATGATGATGATGAGGAAGATGAGGATGATGATGACGATGATGATGATGATGATGATGATGATGATGATGATGATGATTGTATGGACATCGATGGACTTGCAGGGACCGGCGGAATTGAGAAAAGGGAGGTGGAGGGCAATATTCAAACCTGTACTTCAAATCGAACAATACAACTTTGAGTGTGTACTGCTAGCACAAAAGGAAACTGAGCTGACGTTTCTCCTGACATGAAAGACAGCCATACCAGCCATGCTTGCAATATTTTTGGATGTCGCGAAGCCAAGTTCTCGCATGGCTGTCTTCGCCCAGCTCCCGTGTGACATAGCATCCCGATACAGCTCCATGGCATCAAAGTCTCGCAGCTCTACCTTTGCAGTTTCGAGGCAATTTGAAATTTCTAAAATGACATCAAAAGAAAAGTTATAGTGTTTTTTAAAAAAAAATGTATCCCTTGAATTTGTAAGAATTTGCAGCTGCAGGCAACTAGCAGGATCAGGTGGGTTTAGTTCCGGACCTGTCTGTCTTGTTTGCGCACCAGAAATGCAATATATCCCTGCAACTCTATGTAAATTGGTAAACAATGCATCATTGTATATCATTATGACATATCGTATCTATATCATCTATTTGATATACTATCTACTGTATCATAGCCATATCATGATTAGTTGGTACGAGTGGTGCATCAAAAGGGTAACGAGGTGCAGGAGCCGGGCTGTGGCACTGGAATATTTCGACAGCAACATGCGGGGCATGGCTGAGGGAGCGGCACAGCCTCGACGGGTCATGAGAAAGTCTTGATGTACAGTACATTGTATCAGTCTGTATCAATGAGGCTGGGTGTGCTCTACTGAGTTCTCTACTAATTATACTAGTAAAATACTTATACCCAACTAGTGGTGCTTCTTTACAATTTTGATGCCGCTCTTTTTTACCTCAAGTCCATTCCCAGGGATCTTGTGCTGGAAGAGACATGCCGAATTATGCGGAGGTCGGGGGGCAGCCTTGTCAGAACAAATAGAAAGTGGCTGCCACTGATGAAATTTAGTATTGCTGTTGTTGCTGTTGCTGTTGCCGGTGGTGAGTGCAGCAAACCTGTTGTCACAGTACGACCTGTTGTCGTTTTATGGACCAGTCTGTTGCTAATTGGTTCTTGTCGTGCTGGAATTTGCCTTACTGCGATGGCATAGCATAGCGCTCAACCTTGAAGGGCACCGCTTCAGGTACTGTGGAATACCGAGACTCTACAGGTTCCTTCTTCGTTCTTTCTTCCTTCTACATGGGTTGGTGTTCTGACATCATGCCTTGCTATGGCTTGCTCATTGTTTGACTTCTTCATACGTGATTCTTGAGATCAGTTCACCTTGCCATGAAAAAATAAATATACCTCTAGGACAGGAGACAAACTCAGAAATGTGGAACACAAACGATGCAGGATCGATGATTCTATGCAAAAATCATCAACATCTTGCCAATACAACAGTGAACTTGACACTGATTGCATGTAGTTTGATTGAAATATTAACAGGGCTGCCTGAGGTTGTGGGACTGTTTAAAAGGCTGGTGTTTCCAGATTGTTGTAGCAAATTCAACCATGGAAAAGGTACCAAGAATGGAATAGTGATCAGTTCAGCAATCTGGGAAGTCAAGGGGGCTGCCGAGCCAAAAGTCGTGATGCTATGTGCAACAGAGTTGCGAGTTTCTCCTCCAACGCTTCTGTGCTCGTTGGAGGCACAGCATGGACAAATGCCGTTGACACAAACAAAAAGCGCTTGGACTTCCAGGTGGTTGCAAGTTTCTGCATCTGTAAGGTAGCAGAGACCAAAGAGACTGCAGCTTGTTCCATTGGCTGTTGAAACCTCACGTCGCCAGCACAATGCACCACTGCCTGGGTCATCTTGGTCTCCCATCTGGCAACGGAAAAAGCTACCCAGAGCAATCAAGACATAAAGCTGAACCCAAAAAAAGTAAAAAAAAATACAGACTAAGATTTAAAACAAACTCAAATAAATGATCATTGGAAAGTCATTGGAAAATCATTGGCATACAGTAAGCAAATCAGAGACCGCCTTCAAAGTCTCTTGGTATGGCCAGTTGGATGAAATTTCGTTCCATCCAAAGTCTCGTTGAGACACATCTCCTTCCAAAGCCACCACAAGCTTGTCAAATGTCTCGCGCAAGCCGTCAAACATGGCATTCTGCCTCAGTTTCGCCAGGCGCTCATCCAAGGTCTTCCCAGAACGCCGACGGATCATCAGCACAACCTTTGTGACACCCACCTCGTCTGCGCGTGCAAGCAGGGAGAAGAGGATGCCTCCACCAACAAAACCTGTGGCTCCAGTGAGCAACACCGCTCCATCGATGCGGGTCTTCAGTGGGTTGTCTTTGCAGAAGTTCACTCCTTGTGCTCTGTTCGTTGCACGCAACGCCTGCCAGTCTTGGGTTCAATCATGTCAACATCAAAAAGATTAACAGAATGAAAATAAATGAAAAAAAGCCCAAACAACTTAACACAATGAGAAGCTCGTTGAGAGAAAAAGGCTGCACCCCGGCGTTCCACCTGTACGAGTCGTGGGTTCATCCGAAGGTCTGAGTCAGCTGCAAACCATTGTGCAACTTTGGCCAATAGAAACATCGCCGACATGACCAGCAGAAGAAGGGTGAAAAGCAGCTGAGAGGATGGCAGAAAGCATCTGATGAAACTAGGCATCAAAAGAAATGCACTTCCAATTGTGAAGGAAAGCAAGCCAAAGCCTGCGCGAGGTCACACATGTCATGCGGTTCCCACAATTTGCCATGTTGTGATGTCATGACTTCATGCCTTAAGATGTATCTTTTCACACATTTGAATTACTTTTGTGTAGAACTTCGTCAAAAACCTACAGTATATCTGGGAATTGGTTTCAATTTGGGATTTGGGGAGAACTTAGTTCTACATGTTCTACCGAGTTCTACCGAGTTCTACCCTTTTTGCAGAGCTTTTTCCAGCTCTACGCCTTCTTTCAGTTCTACATAGTTCTACCCTCTGCCTGGCTCTCGTCGTCCCTTCTCCTTTGCGATGCATTTCAGAACTGCCTCTGCCATGCTGGACGCGGTTTCCTCTGTCATATCTGGGCTCAAGGGCAAATAGACAATGCGATCCATGAAGTCCTCCAAAATGCTGGGCAAAGAAGCAAATCTCATCTTTTTACATATACACATACACATACACATACACATGCACATACGCATACACATACACATATACATATACATATACATACACATATACATATACATATACATATACCTATACCTATACATATACCTATACCTATACATAGACATAGACATAGACATGTGATGACATATGTTGTTACATTGCATTTATACACGGATTGCAAATGATTGCAATGATTCAAAACTGCCTCGACTGGACATCGCGTTCAACTCACACAGTGAATCACGGTGACTCACACAGTGCCAGCACTCAAAGCACACGGCCTACAGAAAGTCACCGACACAAACTCTACAACTGAAATTGAAACTCACCATGTGCAAGACGATACATCGTGAAATTGTTCAAACAATCATGTGTAAATGCTATATCGATGGAAAAATCAAATCCCCAACCAATGACATTTCTTCTGATGCAAGTAAAACCACAAATTAAAAAAAGAGTTTGTAAAAACCAAGCAGGACGCAACATCGCATCAACTTCCCAAAAATTCTCCCCCGGACGTACATTTCCATGAAACGCATCGACTTTCACAACTGGGAGTAATTACAGAAGAGTCAAAGATGCTTCACGAGATTTCAGTCGATAGTGGGTGCTTTCATGTTGGTAGATGCTGCTGACGAATTCTGCCCCGCGTTCGAAAAGGAACCTTTTCAGATTTTTCAGCCACTGCATGATGTTCAATTGAGGGCTAAGAGCTATGCCATCCTATGGCCATTGGAATGTTGATGAGCATGATGAGCCTGACATGACCTGACCATACCTGACCCAATTTGCCCGCCTCATTGCATCAGGCCTCACCCAACCCACCAGGCCTTTCCATCAGAAGCTCGCAGTGCAGCTGAGGGTGCAGAAGCTGCAGAGGCTACCTGCCGTAGCTGTGTTGAGGTGTCTGTGGCATCAAAGCCATGTGCAAGCAATGCTTTGACCATCTGCTTTGGATGATCCGATAGCATAGGCAGAAGCCACCAGCCATTTGTGCCGTCGCCATGGGTAATGAATTCAATGCCCTCCTCAGACAAATGGTCTGTTACAATTCCGGCCAAACGACGCCTTTTGGCAACTGAAGACTGCAACGAGGAATCGTCAAAGCATGCATGGTGTTGTGACTGAAGTCGCCAAAGCAGAGTCTGTAGCAGAGGCAAAGACGGTTGCTGTCGAACGTACTCCAACTTTGCAAATCCACGAACGCCTGCTACAATGAGACGATCAAAGCTCAGCCCAGCCTTTGTGCAAAGAGTCTCCAAGAGACCATAGATGCACGGTGTAAGACATGCCTTGAACACAAAAGCTCTCAGCACTGTCCAAAGGCGCTGATAGGTGCTGCGAACAGGCCAAGCAGACTGAAGCTCTTGCATGCGAGCTCGCAACGTAGCATCTTTGACGCGTGCGATGCCCCCACCTTAGCGAAAGCGCAAGTCGCTGCTCGCGTTGGAACAAGGCGTCACATAAACAACCTGTGACGAATCATCGGTCGCTGACGTCTTGAACTGAAACAAATGACGCTTTTCGCACCAAATAGATAGAACATGATAGACCCAGATCAAAATGTTTCAGAACCGAAGCTGTCTGGGACAGCCTGGGAGACAAGAAGGGAGCACCTGATGGCACATCACCAAGAGTGCGACAATGCAACAGTAACACCAGATAACAAACCAAATCATCTTATCTCCCGAGTAATCAACAGAATGCCAGTAATCCCAACCCCCATAAGTAAAGGAAGACAAAATGGGAGACTTGGGGCCAGCGACAAATCTGGTGCAAAGCCAATTTTGCTGATCAGCTCCAGGTTCATGGAGAAGCAAGAACCCCAACCATGAGGAAGCCTTATCAACATTTATAAAATTAAGCCGCTTAGCCCAAAGCCTATCGCTATCTAAGCCCAAAACCTGTGGAAAAAATCTATCTGGGGAAGAGAAAGGAACCCACACAGAAAAATCTCTCAATATGGACGAAGCTGCCCAAGGCGGTCAGCGTTTTGATGTTCCCAAAACTCAGGAACGAAACATCGGTATCCTTGGATCCACGGAAACCCATGGGCCATGCAGCGGCCATGGATCGACGATTTATGGGCATGGCACCCAAGAAGCCTGCCAGGTCCATCTCTGAGTTAAGGAACGCCAAAAAGTATGAGACCGTCCCATTCTCCCACGATTGAAATTCAAGTTTGAGGGTGCTTTGGAGGTGTCCGTCTCCCATGTTTACAAAAGGTTACAAACCCAGCAATCAAGGATGTACAAATCATAACAAATCCATTCATGTCCAACAGATGAAAAGAATTGAAAAGGTTAGCCTTTGAAGGGATACAGATGCAGACAGTCTGCTGTCTTGGACTTTGCACCCTGCCTTGTGCACAATCCTCTACTACAAGAAGTCCCAAGTCCTTGGCCTCCTGAATAAGATGGTCGGCTTTGTGTATGCTGCCGAACAAGTGAGAAATGACGACCTGACAAACAGCGGGATCCAATAGGGATGAACCCTTTGCACTACCAGGTCTCACAAGGTCTCACAATGTCTTAATGTGAGACTCTCACTCATTTACAAAGAAATGCTTCTACTACTGCGTGCTGAAACAAGCTGCAATACGAATTCCGGCTCCGCTGTGTCTGTGTGTGTGTGTCAAAAATCATTGACCGTGCAAAGGTGTAGTCCTTTCTGCATAGACAATGTGCTATATGCGCAAAGGCATATCATGTATACTGAGCCTGCATCAAATTACTATGGTTACAAAATGCATGCGTGTGTGTCTACATATATCTACATACTATATATATATATATATATGTATGTACATACGGGCTAAGTGTGTATATATATATATATATATATATGTGCATATATATATATATACATATACATATTTGTTCCCCTGTTTCGTGTTCCTTCCCCCATGGTACCATGGCCCCCCCAGCCCCTTAGGCCCTCATACCTACGCATTGTATCATCGCAATATATTTGATATACAACCTACTTGACATAACTTTTAGGTACTGCTCGTCTGCTACTTACAAATGAAAAATTGCTTATAGGCTTTGAACGACCCAGATGCTGTATACCGCCTGTATCCTCCGTACACTCCCTGTGTGTCATACGTTTGAAAATATACAAACACATGCTACACCTAGCAGGCTGTCTATATACTATAATCCCTATATATACATATATATATATATACAGTATATACAAAATTATACAATAGCCTATGTGCTACATACTACCTAGAGTACGTGCTATCTACTGCCTGCATGCCTCATACACGCGTTCTGCCACCACTACATGTGATATACTACCTATCTCCCGCTTGTATGCCACATTTTTTGCAAACACCCATACTCGCTAACCCACACCCCATCACAGGTCCCACAAGCACAGGGATGGAGATGGATTTTCTATAGAGGGTTTTTGCAACCATGACCATAAGGGGGGTGAGGTTGGAATGCCGGAGCACATCTAAGTCGACGAACTACAGTATATCTAAGTCTAAGCCTAAGTAATTGAAATTCAATGTGGGTGTACTATACTACCCATGGGGTAAAACAAGCAAATTGTCAAAACATGGGGTATCACTTCTTAACTTGACACCACACAGAGTATCTCGACTTGCGATTGCGGATTGGCGTCTTTGAAAGGAGCGATCAAACACGATCATTCCGGGCAAAAGAAAATGTACTTTCAAATCAAAGCACCCCTATTGAAAGGAAAAAGTAATACTATAAACAAATAATATAAACATCCAATATAATACTATAAACATTTATCAACATCCTTAAACATCTATAAACACTCTCTGTCAAGCTGCCATCTTGGTCTTTTGCGTCACGAAAGGTCCCAGCTTTGCAGGAAGCATCTTCTGAGGTGACACAGGATCCACACCAACTGGTTGAAGATCATGGGCCTCTACCAGCTGCACCATGGCGGGTATTGTAATACCAGGCAGAAATAGCACCTGCCAAAGCGAGTGCAACCGGTAGCGAGCAATTAAATAGATTGAACTCCGCCGAGAAGTTTTGCTGAATGCTGCAATAGTTTTGAAGGTTTTTTGGAATGCCTGTGCCTCTAGAAAAGAAAAAATATAAATGCTTCTAATATGCTTCACTAAATTTAGCGAATGTTCATTCTATTACATATCGCACTCTTTATGTGAAGCTTTTGTTTTCAAATCTCTTCTGCACCTCCGAGCCCTTTGGGAGCGCCACTGCTGACAGGAGGAGGTCAAAGCCCGAGCGAACGGAAAGGGTGATGATGTCCTCCGCACTCAAAAGCTGAGGACTCTGCTGTCCTCTCAGCTCCTTCTCCACAGTGCTTCGATCTTTACGACTGAAGCAAACCTTCAAGGACACCAGAAGGTCTATCCAGCCTGGGAGGGTAAAGCATTGACAAAATGACCAGATTTCGAGGGCTTAATTACATAGTATGACTTAGGAATACGTAGGAGGATTTAATCAAATTGAATTGCTTTAACAGACTGCTTGGACTCAGCCATGAAAATGCTGCCACTATCCACCAAGAAGCTCATGTCCAAGGTTTTTCGAGGGTGCAACCTCATGGCCCATAGCCCAAGGACCAGCAGGACAATTCCTGTGAGCAGCGGAAAGCCATGGCCCAGGAAAACCACGATGGCTGCAATGCGCAGCCAAGCCAAGGAGGCCATGCTCTCGGCTCGAGTCCTTCGAAACTTCGCACCCAAAAAAAGGGGAGGAGTATGAGAGGAGTATGAGGATGAGCTTGCTCGTCCTTTCAAAAATGAGACGAGCTTCCGGACAAAGTGCTGCTTAGATCTGCTCAGAGATGCTAAAAGTTTCAAGTCAGGTTCAAGTTTCTCTCTGTGATATTTGCTTTCCGAAAATGTGGGCAAGGTACAGGGCTGAAAACTAAAGGTTCTCCGGCTGCTCAGGATCATGTCTGTGGCTGTTGCCTTTCTTGCTCCTCTTAGATCACTAAGTCGGAACGGCTGCGGATTAAAGCAGGAAAAATGCGAAAGGATTGTCAGAGACGTAGGTTGAAAACAATCCAACGCATCTAAGAAAGCCTGTATATCCTGTATCTGATTGTCTCTGTAGCTTGCGACAGACTGTAATGATTGCTGGAAAATGTATAGACATTGAATAAATTGTGATCTTTACAGGTACTGAATGGTGGCAGAGGAAAATACTATCAAGCTCCAGCTTCAAGGATATCCAACAGCTTTCCACCAAACGAAGCATGCAAGAGATTGCCCATTCCAACGAGTCAGATGCATCAAGAAAATCAAAACCTCCCTAGAAGTCAAAAAAACTTCACATTTGAATGGATCCAAATGTCCGAAACTGAAAAGACCTGTGAAGTATCGTGTGCATATTGTGGGCATGTATAAAGATGCTTTAAGAATTTGGAATTGCCAATTGGTACGTCCAAGTCGTGCCAGGCAACCAGCGCTTGAAGCTTCCATCGTTTCGCTTTCCCGCAGCATATGGAGACCAAGGGCTCATCTTGGAAGGCAGGCTACGCATGCTACAATGACCATCATCCCTTTCCTTTAGTACCACTGATATAGAGATGCTACACCATGCTAGAATATGCTAAATGATGCTACACGATGCTATATGATGCTACACGGTGCTACATGATGCTACACAGTGCTACGCGGTATAAACATGCTCGGAAGATTGACCAGCAAGATGTGCCATCAGGTTTGACAATAGCAAGATGTCTACTTGGAGAATCCGAATGAGAATTAGATAACATGACGAATGAAAATCACAACTCAAACCAAAGGATCACATCTCAACAGTGCACGTTCTTATTCATGGTTGCTGCTCGGTCTCTTATAAACACATTCTCCCTGACATCTGACAGAGCTGAGCCTCCGACACGCACGTACTCATTGAAACGCTGGCCAAATTGGGAAGAAATGACCGAGACTTCCTAGCACAAGATGTCAGAACGAAGAAAAAAACTTTGCCATACCTTTGCTCGTACCTTTATCTCAATAGCAACTGCAAGCACTGCCGCCCTTATAGAAGGTGCGTGCAACACACATGGCTGAAAACGTGACTACACCCTTGCCTGAAACCCTTGTCTCACGATGAGCATGGTCCAACCGTCCAACCCTACTTCTTCTGCTACTGCTACTGCTACTGCACCTGCGCTGCTGCTGCTGCTGCTGCTGCTGCTGCTGCTGCTGCTGCTGCTGCCATCATCTCTACTGCTATTACTACTGCCACTACTGCTACACCTGCCACTACTACTACGACAACGACTATTGCAACTGCTCCAACTACTCCAACTCCTGCTTCTACTGATACTGCACTGCAGCTATGACTACTGCTACTGCTACTGCTACAGCTACTGCCACGGCCACTACGACTTCCTGCTGCTACTACTAAGACCACGTGTGATACTGCCAAACAACCACTGTGCCAAGCGAGGCTCCTCTTGCCAAATGCTTCCGCTCTTGAAGGGCCAAGTCCCTCAATTAACTTACTATTGAATGTATATTTATCTATACATTTATTTATACGTATATACATCTACACACATCATTTTATATATATATATATATATATACATATACATTATATCCTCATATACGTACATGAACGTGTTTGTGTGTGTATCAATATATCTATATACCTTTATACGTTCACATATACATATATATATACATATATATATATACTCTATATATATACATATATATATATACAAACCATGCGTGCTTGTGAATGTATATGTATAGATGTACATGTCCATTTACATGTACATATACATGTACATATACATATGCATATACATATACATTTACATATATATACAAATATAAATGCAAATACAAATACAAATACACATACATACACATATACATATATGATTTTGCAAACCCCTAAAACCTGATGCAAACCAATGTTGCTGTAGAAAAGCTATATAGAGCTTCCCTTTGCTACACGATGCTTGGCTAACAAAATTCTGGGTTTGGAAAAGGATCCAATCCCTTGTGAAATTGCTTTCAGAAACCATCTGTCCAACAAGAAATATGCAAAGGATATTCCATAATAAAAGGATCGAGAACGCTCGGACAGCTATTTCCTACTTGCTGCTGTCTTCTATTACCCAGGTTCTACTTCCTTATTTGTTACTTCCTGCTTGCTGCTTACGAGCGAGTACGACCGACACAGTACCACTTACATCTCTTGCAGTACCTCGGAAAACCTGCTTGCTCCCGTGCACTTCTTTTTCCTGCTCTTCACCTACGTGATAGCCTATGTGCTACTTCCACTGGCTACTTCCTAAATTCCTAAATGCTAGGAGCTGCTAGGAAGTCTGGGCGCAAGGAAAAGGACCTTGAGCCAGGAGAGGAAGGCCTGAATGGAAATGAGAAATGCCAAGCAAAGACTTTCTTAGGCGAGGATGCCCCTAGGTAGGAATGGTTACCAAAAGGAGCATAGAGGCCTAACAGTACTGGAACCTCGAAAGCCAACACTGAAGGTACTCCCCAGGCATGGAAAAGGTTTCCCCTCAGAAGTTTTGAAGCTGGGAAGACAAGGAAGGCGGACAGTCTGAGAAATAATACACTGACATGGCCTGAACCTCCATTGGAGCCTTCTTCTCTGGAACCCATTGGAACCCTTGTGTCGCCACCACTTCAGCATACGTTTGCAGACTGGAGTCGCATGATAAGGTTGAAAGATGCTGAAAACTTGCGCTGTCTACATGCATCTACCAGTGTTCTGTTGGCTCATGGCTCTAGAGTTGGAGAATTTGATTGATGCTCATAGGCCGGTCCCTCGTTTGAATCATATGAATCAATTTCTGCAAGGCCAAGAAGCTAGAGCGCCATAGGTCTGTAGCGCCGTGACCTTAGCCGAAGCTCACAGAATATCCCTGGTTTGACCTCTTAGGAGGCCAACCAGACTCCACGTCTTAGGCACAAGAACAAATGGAAGACCATCATCAGAGCAGTTTGAAACCATCCAAGGGCAAAATTGACGCAACATAACATAGTAACCGCACAAGGCTGCAGCGGAAGTTTCCAAAACAATCAGCCCATGGGAAGACAGAATTGCTTCAGATGAAGTGATTCTTCATCGCCGTTATCCTCCTCCACATCATCATTGTCGCCATCATCGTTATCGTCGCCATCATCATCATCATCATCATCATCATCATCATCATCATCATCATCATCATCATCAAGTATACCTGTGTATACCTGTGTCATGTTTGACAAATCCCTTGGTTTGATTTCATGTTGCTATACCGCAGCATCGACGTGATCATTTGTATTTACTAGTACTGCCTGCATCCTTCAAAAGTTGAAAATGCCGTTTTGCACAGTGGGAAATGTCACTTTGTTCTTTATGGAGTTCCCTACGTCGTGCCCCAACGGAGCGTGATCTGCAAAGTTGCATAACAACGGAATTGCAGTACTTAAACGAGATATTTAGACATGCAACTCGTATCAATCCTCTGAGACTTGTGGATCTGGTGAACTTGGAACGACTTTGGTCATCTTCTCATATCTTCTGAATCTTCTCATGGTCCCAGGCACAATTTCATCCACCAATTCCTGCTCACCTTCTGCTTGGCAGAATGCCACTGGCCATGACATGAGCTTTGGGAACGGAGGGCTCCGAAGCCCCAGAGCTCAGACGCAGGGATTCTCAAGATAGGGATCTGCATGGATTGCTATAGAATTCCTCCGGGAAGCCATGGGCTACAAACATAAGTGACATAAGTGACTAAACATCTTGTCTTCACTTAAAGAATGCAAATGAACGTGTACGGAGATTGTTCAGGTCTGTCGATTTCTCTTCAAATGTTCTGCTCGTGCCTGATCTGGTGAGTGAAGTGCTTTTGCTACGATCTGCATTGAAGATCATTGAAGTGCTTATAGCTATGGACCGAAAAAGTGCTCAACCGGTCGAGAGTCTTCCCTTCAGCACACGGAAAAGCAAAAGATGTAGTACAAAAAAAGAAAAGGCAAACGCATGCTATCCGTTCAGTTGTTTTAGATCTTCGTAAAGCAACACCTGTCTACACATTTGTGGGATGGCGATACATGCTCTGAAAACCACGTGTCTTAAGGATGCAAACTTTGTCTGCATCTTCACACCGTTGCAACCACGCACAGAGATAATTTGATTTTTCATGTATTAATTCACCGGTTTATTGGTTTAATATAACATCTGATATGTGTTTTTGCTGTATATAGTCTCTATATGTACACATGGTGTGAATGTGTGTGTGTGTACATGGTCATCTATCTCTTTTCATCTCATGCACTTTATTCTCCTCCTATTCCCCTCCTATTCTCATATTCTCCTCCATTCTGCTACTCTACTTTACTCTACTCTATTCTACTCTATTCCTTTTTTATTCTCTATATATTCTCTACTCTACGGTACTCCAAATATACTCTGTGTGTATATATATATATAATATTCACTATTCTCCTCATTGATTCTCCTCAATATTCTCTACTCTATTCTTCTATTCTCTTTTGTTCTCCTCTTCTTTTTTCTTCCTTTCCTGATCTCTCCGCCCAGTGCATCCTGGGCCTGGCAGAGGGTGACGCTTGGTGCCGCGACTGACTGATCCGCCCTGGTGCCGTGCAAGCGACACAAGGAATCTTCTGACAGGATAGCGATCTCTCTGATCGAAGGGAAACATATTTTGAACTTGGAAGTTTATGGAAGTTTCATATGCAAAGAAGGGTGAGCAAAGGAAAGAATGTTCCAAGGCGACCCTTCTATTGAAGTATCACCTATGCCCAGGTGACATACAATACAACCGAATCAGGAAAGGTACCAAAGAATCAGGGAGCAGCTACGTCGCTACGTTGTGTTCATGTCGCGGCTCAACTTGCAGGACTGGCCGCAGATTTCCAGCCCTCACCACATGACAGACAGCAGCCAGCACCACAAAGGACAGGACATAGGCGTCAACGAGCACCGTCCAACCACCCAAGCTCAGCAAATCAGAACAATATCAAAGGATATCAAAGGGCACTTCCCTTCGCGAATCACAGCCTCTTGTCGTGACTCACAAACCTATGGAAAACATTGTAAAAACGTCCAGGTCAATGCTCCCAACGCAAATAAGCCAATAGACCCACAAATCCACTTGCCAGAAAATGACAGAAATAGGGTTGCTGCTGACTGGTACGAGTACGACACAAGAACACCCCGGCAAAAACAGAAAATGCACAAAGCGTTGTGGAGCAACGAAACAGCAAGAATCCTTGTCACCCAACACCTGCCGAGACTTGCCTACAGTCTTTTTCAAATCATGGAAAATATGTGTCATAATAAATGGAACGCATTGGAAAACCATCCATTCACAACATGACTAGTTTTCCCAGCGAGGGAGGTCTTCAGTTTTTGTTTTTTTTTTTTCTATCGCCCTGCACCTCTTGCCGTACGGTCCCGGCATTGAAAGAAGGTGCTTTGGCACCAGATGACACTCGAGCTATACTCTACGTTGTCGCGCAGCCGTCAAAATACTTTGGTTTTGAAAATAGGGCAATGCAACCTTCCCTGGTCTTCCTCAAAAATAAGCCATGTTTCGAAAAAATACCACAAACAAATAAAAAATGACCTACGGTTTCATTGTATCTTTATCACAGTCATTGCGACTTATATTCGCTTAGAGAAAATTATAGAAGATTCATCCCAAAGGTAGCAGGTTCTGTTTGGTGTAGTAATAGTAGCAGTGCTTTGTATATTTTCTTGTTCTTTATGGCTTATCCATGCTCATCTCACTGGATTGAAGTTCGGAATACTGTGTTGGAATTCATTGAGGTTTCTGACACATTGTTACGTCAGAGTTTTTCTTCGCATATTCAAGTGCTCTAGTTCATCATCGTGGCTTCTCTAAAGGTGCTGCTTGTCCAAAGGTATGATGACTATTACGGTTTCTGGCGCAGCTTTGGCCAGTACCGTTGAGTTTATTGATCTGATAGGTGCTCTTGATGGTGCATCATTGGGCGTGTTTGTCACCATCTATGTACCATTGGTTCTTACATTCTGCTGCAGATTGTCACGTGATACAGTAGTGAATACTTACTAGTCCGTCATAGTCAACAAATATTGTCAAAAACTGCTATGTACTGTACAGTGTGTCATTGCTTAGTAAGATTTGCCACAATTGCCACTGTTTGTCACGGTGACCCAGCTTTACGCGGCTTGCCCTGATAGAGTCGATCATTGTCATGGTTCAATATTCCACGTCATAGTTCCTGCAGATATTGATAGTAGAATACTGTAAAGCTATGAACGAGATATTTATATTGTATATATATATATATATATATATGCATATGTATGTGTCTGTGTATATATATATATGTGATTATATGTGTATATATGTATCATCCATGATTCAAGGCTTATCGCAGCTTACCATTGGTGTTCTTGCTTCACCAAAATTGGTCATAGAATAAGCAGCTTCTCATGGCCTTGAATCCTTTCTTTTTTGACAACGAAACTTACCTTCATCACCGCGGAGAATTTCGGTCGGTTGCAACGATGCAAGATGTGAGGCTGTCCCCGGCATTGTCTTCGGATGGGTTTAGTGCCTGCTCGAGGTGGCGGGCTTCGCGTACTAGGTCCTTGAGCAAAAATCAATGCCCAGCACACAGTTCTGCAAACACAGCTGCGCCTACAATGTCATACAAGGGACTTACAAACGTTGCCACATAGTACGGTGACGTGTATGTACCTTCCTGACTGGAGAGTATTTCAAGCATTCAGTCTAATACTAGGAACCAATGCAACCGAAGTCACTGCAAGAAAGCATAGTGACCAATGTAAGAAAATCATACAATTGTCAAGTGGTATACAGTCATTACAAAATGGATGATCTAATACATCTATATACAAGATCTCTTGCAGACTAGGTGAATTCAAGGTAGGAAATGTTAGGATATTTTCTTGCTGATTAAAAGCTCACCAACGAGCAAGCAAACTGCAAGCAACCACAACAAGCTCAATCTTCTGAAATTCACTTGTGTTGTCCTCGTTATCCTTTGCTGTTCCGTCTGCGCATCTCCCAGTCTAGTGCCCCTTACGATGTTGCTTTACAAACCCAAACCTGCCTGCCAAATGGTGCGAGTTCTTCTGCCGAAGGAGTTCTTGCCTTGAGTCTAGGAACTTCAAGAAATCTGTTCGTAGCAAAGAATACCACTCTCTTAATTTGACATTGCCCACAAACATGAAGATGATGAAAATGGAACCTATGAATTTGACCCGTGCTATTGTGAGTAGCGCCCAAAATGCCTGTCTGTATTGCATGAGAGTCATCAATCTAATAACAAGCATAATCATTATCATGGTAGCATGAAACGAAGCATTTCATAAAACGAATCTACAACAGCAAATCAAATCAAATGAAATGAATCAGAGCTAAAATCTAAGGCATTTCTGTATTCATTTAGCAGCAATTTCTCAGCCATTTCTCAGCCATGGACACTTCCATGTACTGCCGCTGCAATTCTTCCAGCTGCTGCTGCGTTGACTGCAGCTGACTCTGCAACAGGGCTTCCTGAGGAGACACCTGAGATGAAGAGTGAACCAACGGAATTTGAAAAAAAAATAGAGAAAAAGTATGAAAAAATTATATAGAATTCTTCTAAAAATAGAGAATTCTTCGATACTTACTAATAATTACTTAAATGATTCTATAAATAGAATGTAGAAAGTTATAGAATCATTTTAGAATCTGAAAGAAAGAAGGTTTTTAAAGAATCTGTTCTAGAATAAGACTGAAGGAGTTCCAAAGGAGGTGTTTTAAAATAAAGTGCCCTTGATATCTCCAGAAAGTTACTGATTCGCCGTGGTCTGGCTCTTCCACGACTGGAGTCATCATCACCGGCGTCGGATCGACGGGCATGTGCTCTGACTCAATCAGCTGCTCATCGACATATGGCTCCAAGTCAGCCTCCATCTCCTAAGATCTAAAGAGGAACATGCTTCACGTGCTTCTATCTGCTTCTCCTCTCTTACTATATTTACGCCAACATGTGCAAACAAAACGTCTTGAACAAACTCAAATCATCCAAGTTCAACAAATGATAAGAAAAAGGAAACATACAATACAAAAACTATCAAAAACTTGCATTTAAATTGCAAAAGCCACAGATTCAGATGGCTGTGATGCTTCGTTCGTCGACTGTGCAGGCAGGCTGACGAATGGCCTGTGCGAACCTCGAGGCGCGGGCGATAAGGATCGCTGAGCAAACATCTCCACCCTTGGATCGTAGCCCATGTCCGTAAAGTAGTTGGGACGACCACGCTGCGGACTCCTGGCATGACGGTCTTGCCGACCCAAAGAGCTGAACCCAAATCCCAAATCCCAGAAGTTAGAAATCAAACAAAATAAGAAATGAAAAGAAATGAATTTTTAAAAGAATGCTGAAGTCGTCCTGAAACCGTTGAGTGCCCCACTGGTGTAAAGTGCCGATGCCTCTTGGTGTGCCCGTTCCAACCAATTTCGCAGCTGTGCCGGGGCTCCCCGTGCAGCTGCTTCTGCAGAACTCCCTCGAATGTCGTGACCCTCGGTGTCAGTCGGGCGCGGGGACCGGCGACGCTCTGTGCTGGTGGAGCTTGGACCTGAGCTCTTTCGTGATTTGACGCTCCCTGTGATGCTGCTGCCATTCTGTGCAACCACGATCTTTCGAACGGGAGCACTTTGAGCACTTTGAGCACTTTGAGCACTTCCTTCACTTCTTCCTTCTCTTCCTTCAGTTCTTCTTTCTTTTCCTTCTCTTCCTCCCTTTCCTTCTTTTCCCTCTCCTCCTCTTATTTCTTCTCTTCTCTTTTCAGCTCCTCTTTCTTCCTTTTCTCTTCCTTTTTCTTCCCTTTTGGATCGTGAAGGCTCACCGCTCTCATCATCCACCTGGCCCGGCAGCTTTTCTCGGCGCAGGCTCTCACTGCTGGCTCGGCTGCCTGCCACAGCGATTCACAATTGTCACAGTACATCACAAACAAACTTTAAACATGATGCATTGATGATACTGATTGATACGTGCATATGAGCTGCATATGCATGTCATATTCCTGCTATTGCTCCACGATTGAATCACCACTGGGCCCAAAGCAGCTGCCTTTGGGTTGCGAGCACCTCAGAGCAAGGAGACTAGCGAAGCGTTTTTCAAAACTGAGCAGCCAGGACGAAAACAGCAAAGCAACAGGGAAAAAACTAAAAGGCATTGCAACATATTGCAACTAACTTTGCAGGATATGCCTTTGTGTAAACGCTGAGGTGCAAGATCATGTTCAAAATTTCAGCAGCAGATTGGATGCACAATGCACAGGCTCTCACAATTGGACAAGATATATAAGAGTTTTACATGGGCTATGTGACTCTTCCATGGTAGCACGGATGAAAATCTTTGGAAGTCGGTTGTTCCTAGTTGAAAAGAGGAGAAAAAGAGGACAAAAATGATTCATAGTTGACAAAATTGATTCAAGAAAGACTGGAAGTAGATGGAAGCACCATGCACGCGCTTCTGCCACAAGTCAAGTCAATGCAAGAAACATCCCTGAGCTTCAAACGAAGAGTACGATTTCATTGAATTTGCTGCTGCTTGCAGAATATTCAAAGACCTTGGCCCAAGGCCCAGCAATTGGACAGCTGTTCTACATGTGGCAGGCCAGGGTTGCCCAGCAACACAACTTCTTCAGTTCCTCTTATTTCCTCATTCTCCGACAGGTCTGTGATATTGTTACATTTTGCCAAGGCACTTTACCACATCTGCCGGAGCACGTGGCGACACCAGTGGTGCTGGCAATGACCCTGCCGTCTTGGACGGCGACGACCCCTTCTTCGGCGAAACCGAAGCTGATGTCTTAGCCGGTGAGGCTGCACCCAAAGAAACTTTTGGGGATGCCTGCGGCACTCAGAACCATTGGCACCAAGGCAATTGTTCAACTGGCAACTTCAAAGATTCAAGCTACCGTTCAAAACTACAAGACGATGCCCTAACCAGTACAAGTTCTCAGGCTAGCAGTGGTTTCATAGGTTGGTGCAAGGCTGTGGTGCTTTTTGCATTGTGCAGTTGGCCATCGAGAATATCCAAATCCGAATGGAAGGCCGAATGGTTTGACTTTCGGAGGGCTTCAGCAGTAACTCACACGGTTGAACAATTGAACACAGTAAGTATATCTTCGCACGACAGCAATGCTGTTGTGGCCTGGGCTGAGAAACTAAAAGATTTACAAGAAGTCCATAGAAGTCGGCTTCATTGGGCTTCAGTGTTTGAGGATCACTTCGAAGGCACAGAACGCAAGAATACTCCTAGAGACACAATGGGCTCATGGGCCCACCTCTTTTGCCAAATGCAATCTGTTCGTAGCTATTTCTACCCTTGCAACTTGCCTCCTTGCTTGAATGAAGACTTCCCTGCAATTCCACTGGGTGCTCTTGCCACAGGTGCAAAATCATGCAAAATCAGGTGCAATCTCAACTGTGCATGGGGTAAAGATATTTCAGAATAATGAGAGAATGAGATTCGAGATGTAACAAGCAGAAAGCACACCCTCACAAGAAGAAAGAACCAATGAGAAACACATAAACAGGCACGCTATTCACTCAGCCAGAAACGCCAGAATGTCCTTTCAACTCGCCGGCATTGCCACGCGTCTGGCCCCTCCATCTGAAGATGTGCTCCGCAGTAGGTAACGGCCTTGGCAATGGAAAATGTTGAAACAGTCATGCGCAAACAGATTCTATAGATTCCATATATGTATACACTGTGTTTGCCCTAATGTGCTTTAATGTACCATACACTTCATGTCTGCTTGTCAGTTCTAGGTCTTGCTGGACAAACATTGCCTTCGCCATCCTTCGCCATCCTTCACCCCTTTCCTCCGAGAGACTCCGTTGACCAAGAAGATTATTCAGGGACTTCGTCTCTGACAGCAATTGCCCAGCTCGGTAGAAGCCCTCACACCTAAAGCAATGGGAAAGGAATGAGAGGGAGCATATGAAGGGGGTTGAAACCATCAGAAGGAGATAGGAGGCATATGAAGAAAGGATAGGAACGGCAAGTGAGGAAATGCAAATGAAATCCGATGAAATACAATGATGCACGTTTAGCCTTTGACGGCTTGCAGCGGCTGAGAAAGGCTCTATGCCGTGCATGGTTTCATATCATACGCATTATACTTTCTGTGGTCCCGAGATGTGACACTATCTGAGCCCCAAACTGAAAGACCCAAGAAATGGGACGATCTCTGACAAAAACTAATGAATGACGAGCAAACATGCGCCTCTTGGGAGTTCCTTTCTTGTGGCAAACCCAAATTGGGTGTTTCTGACCTGGATGCCCACGGTTGTTTTACAGTACATCTTCGGTGGCCCGCCTTCTGAACTCTGCAAACTTCAAACGGCATCTCGCAGCCTGTCCATTGGTTGGATGGTGCTCCCTTGTGCTTCCAAAGGGTTCCCCCTCTTTGCCCATTGATATGTGTTGCACACAGCCCTCGACAAACAGGCAGCAAAGCCATGCCCTTGAAACCATCACAAGCCAGCAACGCAAAAGACCATGCAAAGCACAGCAAAGCCATGATCCTTTATATAACAAAAAAATCTAGAGCGCCCAAACTCACCCGTCCAAAATCAAGCGGACCTCGAGATAGGCTTTGAGTTCTCTGGAAGCGTTTGCTCTCCTCCTGAGTGTCTCTAGGTACTCACGCTGGGTTGGGATGTGTAGCAAGAACCGCAGTTGCGACGACACTATTTCTTGTGGTAGAATCGTAGTCTGAGGAAGAGATCTAAGTCAAATCCACTGACAGGGCTGGCATAAACTTTCGTTTGTGTGTGTAGGTGCGTTCAATATAATTATGCCAGCCTGCCAGCAAGTCTTAGACCATCCAAAATCCATGCTCTGCTATCTGTTGCTTGTATTAGAATTAGATGAAGCGGCAGCTGTAAAACTCAGTCATTCATGGGGGGCCGACGGCTAGCCAAATCCTTGAATATGTACCGCGTCAAGATTAGATATTAAAGAGCTTGCAGACTTCCATGGTTCATTCCATTGATATTGGTGATTGGAGATGCTTTACTCGTGGTACAACTGAGCCTGATGTACTTTGAAAGTCTGGCCTGATCAAAAGCTCTTTGAACTTTCGGCGGCAAAGCCTCGACTCCAAATGCTCAGTTTGCTCCTCTGTGCTAGAGATATCTGAAAAACACCACGAGTCCCGTCAACTTGCTGACAAAAAAGACCTGTAAATTCCTGTAAATGTAAACTTGGTGTCCTTTTTCAATGTAAACTTGGACACTCTGAGTACGGGTGAGTCTAAGCTGCTCGAAGCTGAGAGCTGAGGATTTCGCAACCCGCGAGTAATTGTTTGTATCATCCTGTGACCAGGCAATAGCTCCAGGCAGGCAAGGAGAATTCTGGAGGAGGTGAATGGAATGTGAATGGAATGTGATGGAATGTGAAAATGTGTGTGTGTGTGCGTGCGTGTCACTATGTATGTGTGTCACTTGCGGAACTTCATACCACAAGAAGCCCAAGGGCTGGAGATCTTATGGTGTCGTCATTCTTGATGTCAGCTCCATAAATCGCCGTAAGACAGGACGTAGTGGTCAGGATCACATCGGCTCACTGACCCATTTCTGAAACATGCACGACATGTGTACTTTTGATGCGAATAATTTCACAAACACACTTGACTGCCAACTCACCCACACCTGGCGTTCCGCTCCTGAGCAGCTCGCCAGATTCGGGGAAAAGGCCATATGATGCGCTGTGAGCACGTCATGGATTACATATGCTTACATTGCATGATCGCACTATGAAGGCCTACAAAGGCCATCGCCCAGGCATCAAATGGGAGTCTGAAGCATTGAAAGCAAAGTGCCAAGGTACCAACTCGCTTTGAGTTTTCAAAGTGTCGTGTTTCGTCGTTTCAACGCTGATGATTTGTTGCATGCTTGCATGCTTGCTTGCGTGCTTTCTTGCCTCCCTGCCGGTTTGCTTCTTTCTATATTAGCTAATTGATTCATTGATCATGTTTGCATGGATGTCTGGCTTGTACAAGGGTGGTTTTATAATGTTGCTATCTGTTCTTCCTTTCTCCCTCCCATCCCGCCTGACTGCCTCTTCTACCTCCTCTTCCAATCTCTTACTTCTCCTACTGCTACTCGTCCCTTCCACCATCCCCTGCATCTTCCTCTTGCTTCTCCTATGCGCTTCCCTCCTGCTCAATCATTGAATGATTCCTCTCCTCCTTCTTTTTCCTCTTCGTGTTCTTTTCCTCTGCTTCTTCCCTGTCCCCCATCCTCCTCCTCCTCCTCCTCCTCCTCCACTGCATCTTCCCTTCTTATTCCTCCAATAAACGTTTTTTTGCGTTTCTTCTTGTTTGCCCTTACATTTTTCTGTCGCTGGTTGCTGGTTGATGTTTGATAAAGTTTCCCTTTTTTCGTGTGGTCCGACTTCTTCCTTCTTATTGTTCTTCGTTTTAATGATTGCCCTTTCCTATCTTTTCCTCCATCTCTCTCTCTCACTCTCTCTCTCTCTCTCTCTCACTCTCTCTCCCTATTATCTCTCTATCTATCGCTCTCCTTCGTGAATGATTTCTGTTAATTCCCGTATGTGCTTGGCTGTCTTTATGCCTTATCATCACCTTTATCATTATCTCTTTCTGTGCACTTTCATCTTCCAGTTCTTCTTCTTCTTCTTCTTCTTCTTCTTCTTCTTCTTCTTCTTCTTCTTCTTCTTCGTCCGTGTGAAACTCCGTTGACAGCTCACCAGAACGAGAAACTTGACTGTTGTTCATTTGACGAATTACTGTATGTTTCATTGTGTTTATCTGTCTTGCAAAAGTGGAATCACATGCAAAGGAGCGCACATGGCGGAGCTTGCCAACTACGCAACGTGCATCCCAAATCCGAAGAAAGTCCTGGGCTGCTGGCAAATGCTATACTACAACCGTTAGGGAATGGGGGAGGCTTTCATTGGCTTTGATAACAAGCTGGAAAATGTCAAACAAGAAAGGAATCTTAGTAGGACTGTAGAGATTATTCGTGGCTCTCCAAAGGTTTCTTTGCGAAGGTCAAGCTCCCCATAAATTGTTTGTTTGCGAGTTGCTTCTCAGGAGCTTTTCTATTTTCGGTCTAGGTTGTGGTAGGTCAAACTTCAATTACCCATTACATCCCATTACGTTGCCTGTGCAGCCGATGCCTGCCGTGGGTGTGGAACAGGTGTTTTTCATATTATCTCACATAGGCAAGAGCTTCAAGGGGCCCTTTCAATGAAGACCTTGCAAGAAGAGAACTGAAGATAGAACCATTCGTGGGTATCTTGGAAAGTGTCAATCTCTAATCTTGCAGTTTCATGCAGTTTCTGGATTCTGCACTGCTACTCATGTCTACTGCTCAGTCTGTCTCCGAACTCTCATTAGTTGGAAAGGTCCTTGAGAAGGGTTTGGGCTGCAACCACTTTGAGTTTCAGCACAACCTCAGTGGTCGTTCCATTTGGCAAAAGTCACCAAGTTCCTTGAGGCGCCTGCACGTCCTCATCTGCTTGGATCTCGTTGGATGCTTCTTGGAATCCGACCACTTGAGCATCCCGTCGGGCGAGTACTCCACGAAAGCATTGCACCTGAGCAGGACAGGCTTGGAACAAATCAGGTGATTCAGGCACCAATATGTGTACTAGGCATAGTTATCTGCATGTAAAGATACACATCATGATACTGTATATAGTTAAGCCTTTTACAATATACACTTATTATACATCGTATAGTATACATGTATAGTATATTATCGTATATATCTGTTTATACAATTTTATACATGTATGCTCATGTATGCACGTCCTAAACTGCCGGTGGTGCAAGAGGGGTGCTTGGTGTCAGGGAAAATGGCACAGTTCACAGACTCAAGATCCCTCGAGAAGTTTCACCAGCAAGGTAGACGCGCAAGTGGTTATAGGTCCAAATTGCAAAGTATTCATTTGGATCTTAGATCTCCTCGGTTCGGTATCGGAATTGTGCATTTCATGCCAGGGAGCGCAAACATCTTGGTGTATGACACACGGACCCGTGACCAGTACTTGGATGCATCTTGTTGATCAACCTTTCTCACAATTAGACTCTGCGACCACACATGTGGGTCGGGCAACCACACGCGAGTCGTAGAAAACCCAAGAAGCTAAACACGGCTGAAATAGGAAACCGCGGTGGAGAATGCCAAAATTCACGCTGATATGATATACTCCGATTATATCTGACTACCTCTGATTTAGATCAGATCTCTGACATTCTCACAAAAAGAGTTTGATCTCTGAGGCTGGTCTGCGATGTAGATCGTCTAGGCATCCGCACGGCATGTCTTTGTCCACGCAATTTTGCCTTGGAACTTTGCACAATGAAAGATATGAAAGTGGATTCGCAAACTTGTTCCAATTGCAACAGTGTAAAAGGTTGGCCACCACAATCACAATCGGCGAACATGACAGGTCATCAGTCTGCAATCACAGAAACAAGTTCTGTGCAGACAATGCTCACATGTGACATGAACGCAAATCTATGCGTCTTCAAGCTTTGAACAATTTGCCGTGAGAGAGTGTTCCATATATGCATATTATGTGTGTATATATATATATATATATACAGTACATATGCAAATCTGTTGATTGTCAGACATTCCGCGGCATTATTCACCAAGTGCCCCTCGGTGTTCTAGCAAAAGAACCGTCTACTTTTCATGGTAGCGAACAGGCTGGTTCCTACTGTGAGGGTGAAGGAACCGTCCGAAACCCGTGTTTGATCCAGGGAAAGGGTTGGGTGAGAGGCACTGGATACCAGCCAGTGAAGGTGCCATGGAGAGATCACAGAGATCAAGAGATGGTGTGCCGAAGTTCAGTGGTGATCCACTGCAGTTAGCCAAGTATCGTGAAGAAGCCCTCCAATATGCCATGGGAACGGACCACAGGAAACGTTACCTCTGTGGTCCCTGGTTGC
Source organism: Symbiodinium kawagutii (assembly GCA_009767595.1). Taxonomy (NCBI): domain Eukaryota; class Dinophyceae; order Suessiales; family Symbiodiniaceae; genus Symbiodinium; species Symbiodinium kawagutii. The sequence goes on along the minus strand of VSDK01008241.1, from coordinate 133,896 downwards.
TTCAAGAACTTAGTGATGTGGCCCGAACCATTACCCGGACAAGAAACTTGAAGGACCCACAGTGGCTGTTGAACCCAAGGGGCGTATTTCAGCTGCTGGAGTTCTTAGAGGAGCATCTACAGAAGACCAGCCTAGTTGAGGCCAGCCAGCATGTGTTTAATTTTTCTTCAACATGCAATGTGCCAAAGGAGAGAGCATGATGGAGTGGTGTGCCCGTCACACTGATGGTCTATGGGAAGCGTCAATGGCCCAATGGCTCTTCGCAAAGTTAAATGTCAGTATGAACCAAAGACCACAGTGACAAATCCCAGGACAAGAAGTGAATGGTCCGACTGGGGCAGAGGCTCTGAAGGCTCACAACGAGGTCAGTCCTATGGGGGGCCATACCGAGATGATGGCCGACTTGAAGAAGATGAAGATTTGGAGGGTGAGGCTGAAAGAGACTGGCGGCATGACTCCCAGCAGCAGTGGTATGGCTCTCAGTCATGGTGGAGTTCCGAGGACTGGAGGAGTGCCGAGTTCGAAGTTCCCTACCACTGGGACACCAGCGATGACATTTTCATCCCGGAGTTTCCTGCTGGGTTTTGTTGCTGCATCGTTCTGGTCTGGAGCCAAACGAGAGCAACATCCTCGGAAGCTATGGAGGCCATCAGAACAGGAAAGGCCACCTTGCGAGAAGCAACTTCCTGGAAGGCGGAATCAAAAGCCGATCAAGTTGAACCACAACTTCTTCCCAAGCAAACCGTTTCCCAAGAAGGCTGCCGGAATCATCAAGTGTTTCAGGTGTGGAGGGCCACACTATCAAGATCTATCAAGCCCAATGCCCCGAGATGCCCCCAACGGAACCGGAAGGCAAACACCACCGAGGCGGCGGAGATTGCCTTCATGGCGTGCGGGTGAAGTGGCCAAGGAGAACTTGATGTTTCGGATGTCCATCTTGGCAACAGATTGTTAGCCAGTTCGAACCACATGAGTCCGAGCTGGTAGGTTTTGGGATGCATGGCAACAAGACCTATTTAGCAGTGGCCGAGCAGAATCCCTCCTATGTTCGCTTTGTGCTCCAGACCAACCAGGAGGAAGCGGAAGCGAGCTGGCGCTTGAAGCGCTTTGCCCGATGGTTACGCATGTGCCAGAGTCAGAACAAAGTGAAAGGAGAAACATGGAGAAACCAAGAAGACCACACCGTCACCGAAGAGTGCATCCAGTTTCTCGTCGGTGGAGAAGAACATGGAGGACTACAACAAGCATCGGGAGAACATGGCAGCGGTGGAGCAACTCCGCGAAGAGCTGACGTCATTTTTGGATACGTGGTATCAATCGAGTCCATCAACTTAAGACTGGTCCGTGCTTTTGAGGGTGACCGGGCCCCCGCTGTTGATCATAGGTCAACATTATACGTATCATGCCATAGATAGACATCCATATTATAGAGAGAGAGAGAGATTCTATGCAATTACTGTACGTACGTACGTAACCATATCGCATACATCTGAACATTGTGTGTGTGATACTGTGTAAATGACTCCATGTCTGTCTTCCTGCAGCCAAGGCTGCCATCATCTGCAGAGTCTCGCGTTCCAAGTACGTTCGCACATGACGTTGGATCTGCCGCGGGCAAAACACGTATAAAACAAAGGTAATCAAAAAAAACAAAAAAATGTCAGCATTGACTCTGTTTGGAACTATTGTTCTCGTATATACTCCTGAGCCATCAAATCGTCTGAAAACAAACTGCCAGAATGCAGCGATCCCTATCTTGAGCACTGCCAGCTGCCTCCACAGCTGCTCGAGCACGTCGCTTTGCCCTCAAACAGCTTCGCAGAACCAACACCTCAAGCGAAACGCTGCAAGGCTGCGAGGTGCTACTGGGGCCTGATCTGCGCAGCACAACGTGCCACACGTGCCACGGCTATCCAGGGCTCCCTAGGCTCCAAGCTGCGCCGCGCAAGCGGCCTCGCAGGCCTCTGGAAGTCAAAAGCCACGTCTCTGAAACCCTGAAACAAAGACTGAAACGATAAAGTTCACTGATTTAAAGAATTTTAAGGAGGCTTATGATCCTCAATGTAATCATTCTGTTAGAATCCAAAGAAATATAATAGAAGCTGAGCACATTTCGGGAGGAACACAGAACGAATATGCAAACTGATCTTGCCAATTCC
>VSDK01008241.1:95225-123129 GCA_009767595.1 Symbiodinium kawagutii | reverse complement strand
GTTGCCTGGCGAATTGCTGCGGTTGCCCGGTGTCCCAATATCCTAACTGCAGACTCATCAAATTGAGATGAAAGAAGTACTCAAAATTACTCAAAGTTTGGTTCTCAGGGAACATTCTTCAAACTTTGCTTCTACTTAGTGGTATTTTCTAGTCAGGTTCTAGTCATCCAGTGATGCGCACACGCAGCTGCAGCACCTTTCTGGAGCAAAGCGAATGCGGCAGCCCAAGAGCTTCCCAAGCGACAAGCTCTGGATGCTGCATTCAGCGCTGTGCCTCTCCCGAGATGGCACAGTTTCCACATGTTTCCACAGTTTCACAAAGCACAAACTCGAAACAGAATTGCTATATATGTTCACACATATATATATATGATAATATATACATGAAAAGAAGAAACATCAGGAAACTTTGAATCATTGAATCTATTTCAATTTCATCGTTAACTTGCTGAGACCCAAGAGCACGTACTGTTCAGAAAGCCCTTCTTGCTCTGCCGCTCAGAGTTGTAGCAAAAAAATGTTTGCAATGGTTTGGCAGAGTTTCAATGAACAAATTTTGGCTAATTAAGTTTCACTGTGTACTGATTGATTCTGCACCCAGATGAAGAGAGCGGGCCATCATGGGCCACTTTTGAGCAAGATGTGACCAGGGATGGTCTACGTCTACCCATGCCACAGACTGAAAGATGCATTGCTGGAGATGTTGGTGCATCCGAGCGCGATCACGAAATTGGCAAACCAATGCCCTCTTACTCATAAGGGGTTTCAAAACAAAGAGCCACCCTTTCTTTAGCATTTTCAGTGCACCACCACAGCCCACCTGGAACTGGGATTGATCCGGGCTCTGCAATGGACAAAACAAGAAGCCTTGCATTGGAAACTCCAAAATTGACAATTGACCCCTCTCTCAATCCGTAGAGCCGTAGAATGCTCTGAGTGCTGTAACCGGTCTTGCTATGTCTTACTCAATTTCCTTTCAATTACCACAGAACTTACAAGTACCCGGGCCATTACTTTGTCAGAAACTCAATTAGGTTCATGCCAACATCCGGATGCTGCATTACATCTGTGGCAAGTTCATCCATGAAAAAGTCGTCAAACATCTTGGTGCCCAGCGCTTTCTCCCATTTGGCGCTGCTAGCGCATGCACCCAGCGCAGCCGTGATCGTGACCGCTTCTGGCTGAAGCTGATTCCGGTGCATGGTGTACAACAACCTGCCAGCACCGTGTCAGTCGCCCGGTGTGTTTCTGGCAATTTCCATGCGCCTGTGCGCAGAGTCTCTAGGGTCAGGTGAACCAACCAGGCGTGCTGTACCAGCATGTTCTCTTGAAGGAGAAATCATTTTTTGCAAAGCCAACCCTGCGAGACAGCGGACTTTTCCCCTTCTTGAGCTCACGCCAACAAGGTGGGCAGATGTGGCCGCGGGGAACAAGAGCCTGGGAACATGCGCCGCTTTGTCTCCGCTTGACCCTTCAATCCCGCGGTCTCCTACTGTAGGTTTTAAGTTTTCCTGCACAGGTCAGATTGCGTGACCAAGTTTTGCCTTCCTTCTTTCAGTGTGCTGTTGATGGTCTCTAAGGACGGGTTCAATTGCACCTGCTTTTGGAGCAAAACTGTTGCTTGCTCTTGACTTGCAAGGTACACGGTCTGCGTCCGAACTGCATCCAGCTCAATCTGGAGAAGGACGTAGTCGGACCAAGAGTGTCCATAGCCCCGGGAAAAGTTGCAATCCCCAAAGAGAGCACTCGCAATACTTTGGTCTAGCGAAGGTCCTTGTCACAGGGAAACTGCCAAAACTGGTCAAGAAGCATCAAAATTGTTCAGGAATCAAACAAGGCGAAGGGAAAAAAGTCGTAAACAGTCGCAGCAAGTCGGTTCACATATAATCTGACAGGGCAAGGCAACCCAAGAAAAGGTGAACAAGAGGGGAAAGGGATTTGCCCCCGACTGTAGGGCCCTTTCCATTGGACGCTACCAACGGAGCTCAATCCAGTGGACGGTACCAGCGCGGATGTGTACATTAGAGGGGAAAGAAAATGACGTAAATTTATGGAGGAGCTTCTTACGAGCTGGAAAATTTCTGTCAGCCAAGGAAATCTATATAGTGTGCAGAGATCACTCGATCAATGAGAGAATACTGTTTAATTTGACCGCTGCAAAAAAATTGAACGCGATTTTTTGAATCCAAGTTTCTCCTGTGAACAAGTTGCGGTAGTGTGGTTTTCAAATTCATTCAAGTTCATTCAAATTCATTCAATACGATTCAATACGATTCAAAACGATTCAATACGATTCAATACGATTCAATACCATTCTTTAAGCCACAAAGCTTAGCGAATTTGTTGCACCTCAAGGCTTGTGACCAAAGACGACCTTTCTCACAGGCACTCATGACCTGGGAGGCAGGCACTTTGGGCCTCGCTCCTACACTCCATTGATCTCCATTCTTTGCTCCGAGAAAGATTGCAAACATGAACAGCAAAGCTGATAGCTGATCCGCTTTGCTCCGCTTCCATGTTCATAGACTCAAAGAACTGAGAGAGCCCTTGACTATCCTTGACTCACAAATATTCGCAGGTCACTTTCTACCTTTCTGCTTTACCAAACTCCTCAAACTACACATCTCGAATCTGATGCAAATCAATGCATTTGGACTCTCAAACACGGTGCTCAGGGCTTCCAAAAGGGAGGATTTCTGACTCCAAAAGCTCAGCGGCTGCGCTGTAGGCAAAGGCATCCATTGCTAGGCCCCTGCACTCTGCATCTCGCATCAAAGACAAAGCTACACGCCACTGGCTAGCGCTCTTACAAGCCTTGGCACTGCAGATTTGCCGTGACAGGGCAGAAATACAAAGAAATACAAATTTCATAAATTTCTATAGATTTATTATCTTGTCAAATTAATAGCGTTCTCCAAAACCTATCGTCCAACATGATCCAACCAAGGTGGAAACCGTTTGCAGCGCAAAAATCGAGCTTAAAACATGGCTAAGACGTGCTCAAAACTTACAAAACGGCCCTGCCTGGCATTAGCATCATTAGCAAAAAGGATTGTCCGCCATTTGCCCAAAGGCCAACCATGAGGACATTGTTTTGGTCTGTGATTGTATAGCATTGATTAGCCCTGAAATTTGCCTAATACTGGGCAAATCTACAGTCCACTTTGGAATGTTTGGTTCCACTGGTTCACACGATCCAATTGCCTTGCCCGCGAGTCTGGTGAAAACATGTTGGTTGTTACTGGTATGTGTGTGTGTTTTGTGCAGCTGTAGAATTCTCGTCTGACAAAATTTTGACTCGACTGGAAACTCACCATCCCTACTTCTTCACTTGTCTTCACTTCTCTTACTCCTCATGGAATGTTTCTGCAACATTTTGGCACCGATGCATCTTCTCAACTGCCTACTGTAGAAGCCATTGTGGCCGTTGCAGCTAAAGGACACTCCTGGCAGCTGTGAAGCTGATGGCATCTGGCTGGCAGGCCTACGGTGTGCAAGGCAATCGAATCTCAGCTAAGCAGATAAATTGAAGAAAGATTCATAGAATTGCATAGATAGATTTGCGTATCATTCTGTGGCGTCATGAAGCTTTATGACGTGTGATAGCTGCGCAGTCCAGCCCTCGGCCCGTGCCTTCTGATGCATTGAGTGCAACAAATACGCCTCAGATGCCGCACCAACGATCCCTGACTTCTTGGTGACTCAATCCCCACCAGTAGCAGGGACCGATGCGAACTCATGAAGGCAAATGATCGTACTTCAAATACAAAAATCCAAAACGTTCTCGACAACCTGAGCACTTGACAGCAACGTTCCAGTGGCTGACCTGTCGTGGTGCAGGATGCCAAGGAATTTTGCAGTTTCAAGATGCTTCGAGCACAACAGGTGTTGCATGTTGTTGCCTTTCATTGATGCGTTACATGATTTCTTGAAGCCAAAGATTTGAATAACACCACGGTATGAGCTGGTCCGTGGGCCTTTGCACAGCTGGCTATTGCCATGTTGAAAGCCACCAGTCTTGCGCCTGCCTGCACGAGTCTTGGAGGCCATCTTCGAAGTTGATAACACTGCAACAAGAATGACTTGAGGTTTCTGAGGTGATCATAATCTTCCCACATGTCCACTGTGTGCGCTGCTGTGCCCATACACTACACATCGCAATGCTATATGTTACTGAGCATCTGTGCCAGGTAAGTGTGCATACTGGCTCTGTCACTGTACCAGTTTCACCTCCTGTCAATGTCATCCTGGTGCTCCAACTCTCCATACAACATGACATTAGACATGATAAGACTAAGGCACAGTAAGATAGTTTAACTTTTGTGGCACAGTATACCAATCTTCCGGAGAAAAAAGTATGCTAAAACACCTTGCTTTCCGCCCAATAATTGTCCTACGGTTCTTGCTAAGCCTGAGATCCCCTTTACACCACAGTTGGTGTAGCCTGACTTCCTTTAAGTGTGCAATGCTGCATGACCCAATGTGGGCATATTGTGCCAGTGACAAACCTGCAGCTTTGAGGAGTCTTCTTTTGGAGATAAGTACGGCGAGGGTGCTCAAAGGGAGTGATAGTTCACTAATTTTCTTGTACAATAGCATCAGTAGCAGGCATTCATCATTTACAAATATTAGCACCTGGTCCTTGTGGGGGCTGGCTCTCTTGCGGCGTTCCGGCTAGTCATCTTGCACTTCCAATTGGTCCGTCCCCTGAGGCAAGCCCTATGCCGTGCCTCTTCGGGCAACAAGTCGAGTACTTCTTCGTCCATCCGACGTCCACACTGTCGTAAGGCAATGCTGACAGCAGCCACTTCTCGACCAGTGACCTGTACTAAAAAGACTTGCCTTAAGACCGAGAATGTCAAAAGCTCAAGTCCTAATGCTTCAATGCTTCATGTCATTTCATGTCATTCTCTTCCTCCAAAAGTCTTACAAGTTGGCCCAAGGAAAGCAAAAAGAATTTCAATACTGTCAAGAAGCACAAGAGTCTCCATGTTTCTTGGATGTTTCCGCACCACGTCATGCCCAAAGTCCTTTCTGGACTGTTCTAAGAAATTTCAATATCTTTCCATAATTTGAATGATGTGATACCCATGCGTTTCGTAATCTCCGCATGTCTCAACACAGCCTTTGTGCAACTGAGAGCATCTCGACGAAGAGGTAGTTGGGCCTGGCCCAAAGTGAACTCTCTACTAAACTCAGGGATGGCAAATCAATATTTTCAAATGCATCTTTTGTTTCAAGATCATCCAAAATGATTAAGGCAATGGTTTCTCTACAAGTCAAGTTCTATCAAACTTGGATCGTCAAACAGGAAGAAACTTCTGCGCAAACGGGTGGCTGTACAGCTTGCTCACTTACTGCGAATCAATCCCCGGCTGTCTGGGCGAGCCTCTGTCAGCTCTGGAGGTGGCCCGCCTGTGTACAGTTCTGAGAAGCAAACATGTTTGCAGATCTGTTTGCATTTTGACTAATTTTCTTGGTCTTCTCCATTCTGGACCATTCTGTCACTCTGTTTGTTCATCACAGAATGCAGCTAGACCACAGACTGTCGTGCCTTTTGGTCCAATCCTGATCGTCTTCATATCCTTCCTACTCCTACATGTCTTCAATGTATTCATCTTCTATTCATCTTCTTCATCCTCATCTTCTGCATTTTCATCTTCTTCATCTTCATCTTCCTCATTTTCATCTTTATCTTCCTCATCTTCATCTTCATCTTCCTCATCTTCTTTATCTTTTCTATCTTCTTCATCTTCATCTTCCTCATCTTCTTTATTCTTTATCTTCTTCATCTCCACTTTTATATCATTCCATTCAAGCCTCTACCCTTATCTACCCCCTACCCTAACATCTGGGTTCTTTGAGCTTCGCCTCCTTTTGAGCTGGTCTGACATGCAAGGCCACTGCGACGGCGTAATCGACATAGCAACGGGACAGGCCGTGCAGTTAATCTCATAGACGACTCACATTTCTCACATTTCTTTGGTGCTACGAGTCCAGGTGTGCCATCCGGTGAAATGTATGATGCAACGATCGCTTCCGAGCATGGTCTCATGAATCACATGAAAGCTTTGCCTTGCCAAGACGTGCTAAGACCTATATATCCGCAAGAAGACATTGAACACTTGTGTTGGTGTACATCAACCGTTCAATATGTGCGTCTATCTCTCCTTTATATAGATGTCTCCAGACTTATCTTCCATGAGTGTCTGCTGTGCCATTGAATCAATGATCAGCAGTGAGCCTGCTAAGCCTCGACTTCATGTGACACCATGAGACAAGCAGCAGGCCACAACGATGATAACTTCCCTCAAAGTTTTCTCTCAACTGTCCTCGATAAAGTGGAACTCCTTTCCTTTGTACCTGCTTTCAAGAAGATGTGCCAGAAAGAAATGTGGTTTCCATATTTCTGCGCTTAAAACATCTATAAATTACATTGCCTTGGTAAGGACCCTCTCACGCACATCAAAGCTTGCCAAAGAACTGGACCTTCGGTTTCTGCTTGTCAACCTTCCTTGATGCTGCTCCCATACTTGATGTGATGATCTTTTGGAGCCCATATGCATGCGCAGCATCCATCTCTGCCCCATATCTTTTACCGATGCAGCATCACGTGAATACCTCGTTACATCCTCCACAGAAACTTTCTACGCATTCCGTGCATTGCCCTCGTTTAGCCAATAAGTTGAAGAAGTGTACAACTGTTGGTGTGCTCATACTCAACTTTCACTAAGCATGACATAGTGGCACGCCCATGCTCCTGCAGCGCTCTGGGCACTCTGTTTGGCTCAGCAAGGACTTCAAAACTTTGGTCTTTGGGCCATCTTCCAATGCCTCAGCTGCCCAACGCTGCCCGCCGTTACGGTTTCTTTCTTTCTAATCGTCTTGATTTTTCCATATTTTTCCCAAGTTGGTGTCCAGGCATGGCTTTCAATTTCATCGTTCGAAAAACATTGCGATTGAGCTTGGATTCGGGCTCGTTGTAGCTACAACAGTTTTTAAAACAGACTATCTTCTTGTCTTTGTATGTCATTGTTGCGTTTTGTCTGCAAAAATATTTGGTCAGTGAAGACTTTGTGTCAATGATTGACAAATGATCACACACCTTTTCTTCGAATGCGGCTAGGATAAAACACTGCACTTGGGTCGAGGAGCATATCTTAGATATATTAGAGACAAACAGATGAGACACCAAAAAGATCCTCTTCTGCTAATGAAAAAATATTCTGTGTTGCCTGAGATGAGGACGAACAGATGTGATTCTGGCAGTTCGACACCAAAGTCCTGTTGAAGCGAGATGCGCCGGCCGTTATATGAATGAAGCGCTTAATAAACATTCAAGAACCATGGTCCCCTTTCACTTTTTCAAGTTTCTTCTCTGTTTGTTTCTTCAAAAGCAAACCAAACTCTCGAGCATCTAGAAACTGTTTCAATGGCACTGGCATAAGATGCGGACGACAACAAGATGTGGTAATGCCTTCATTTGATCAACTTAACACGCTTTCAACCTGTCAACCAGTCAGGAGCAAGCGCTGCAATCCAATACTGGTTCCTCCAATCCCCACACCCTCATAGGACTCCTCGAGTAGTGCCTTTGCAAATCTTTTTTGTTTCCTGAGTTAACCAGCAAGGATGAAACAGCCTTGGTTTCACCTTGCAAAGAGTCTGTGCAGCAAAAGGACCTCCTGATAGAGTCCGATCTTGTTCAGAAATGTGATCCCTGTGTGCATGAAATTCTGCAACATAATGGGACAGCATCATTTGGTACAACAGTGCAACACCATGTCCTTTCTCCTATATCGACCTTTCAAGCACCGCAAGGCAACCTTCTGTGATTGCAAAATTGTAGATGCACCCGATGTCTGCCAATCGAGCACTTTTACATAGATATTGAACTGTGTAGTACTATGTTTGGTTGCAGATCTCACTAATATCGAGTGACAGTACCACAAAGACATACCTCCTGTACTTAAGGAAAAAGTATGGTATACAGTGGACCATTGGACCACTAGACATACAGCCAACAATCGCGGCTTGTGTTGGTTCGTCCATCAATGGTGTAGTCAAACTGATGGTACGTGGTTGGCTTACCAGTGGTGAACAGTCTTCGGTTTCCCCCGACTGTTAAACTGTTCACGGGGGATGTGGCTGGCCCTTACATCCAAAGAAAGAAAACTAAATACTAATGCATTGCTACGATATCAAGCTGGTCTCCTGTTCCTACTGTATGCAACATTTTTTGCGCAGCACACGTTTTACAACGCCATATTTTTCCTGACCTATGTTTTAGAAGACCTCAGCACTTCTACAGAACAAAAGACTTCTACACACAGCCCTACCCAGCAAAACATTTGTGCAATGGGCCAACAAAACGCGTGGCGGTGCAGCATCGCACACGGTACAGAGCGCAACTCTTGCACACCTTGAGACACAGGATATATTTTGCACCGCGCATTTACCATCACTTCTACATAGCAAGGCTTCACAAGTGTAGCGAATGTTTACACAACACAGCCAAAAGCCACCATGCTGCGCAAGAAAGTCTTCAGCAAAGCTTTCACACAACATCTTGACACATCTCTCTGTTTACACAACAGTTGGCTTTTGGAGAATGTATACTGATGCAAAAGCTTGCTTTGCTCACTCTCACCCCCGCGCAGCATCCTGTGAGAAGATTTAGAAAGACGACAGTGCAAAGATTGCTACCATAGGAATGGTGGAATGCGCAGTGTAAATCCACATACCGGTGCATTGAAAGAGAATATACATGATACTTCAATATACTTCATAAATCAGTATGTATTTGCACACATGATTCTTTTGACTTGGAATCCAAGTCAGAGCCCAGGCGAAAGGCAGCCATTCATTGATCGCTTTCGTTTCACTGTCAAGGGCCCATGTCTTCTATCATCTTCTCTCATATTCTCTCATCCTCTCTCAATTCCTGTCATCTTCTATCATCTTCTCTCATCTTCTCTCATCGTCTCTCGTATTCTCTCATCCTCTCTCATTTCCTGTCATCTTCTATCATCTTCTCTCATCTTCTCTCATCTTCTCTCATATTCTCTCATCCTCTCTCATTTCCTGTCATCTTCTATCATCTTCTCTCATCTTCTCTCATCTTCTCTCATCTTCTCTCATATTCTCTCGTATTCTCTCATCCTCTCTCATTTCCTGTCATCTTCTCTCATCTTCTCTCATATTCTCTCATCTTCTCTCATTTCCTGTCATCTTCTATCATCTTCTCTCATCTTCTCTCATCGTCTCTCGTATTCTTTCATCTTCTCTCATTTCCTGTCATCTTCTCTCATCGTCTCTCATGTTCTCTCATCCTCTCTCATTTCCTGTCATCTTCTATCGTCTTCTCTCATCTTCTCTCATATTCTCTCATCCTCTCTCATTTCCCGTCATCTTCTATCATTTTCTCTCATCTTCTCTCATCCTCTCTCATTTCCCGTCATCTTCTATCATCTTCTCTCAGCTTCTCATCCTCTCTCATTTCCTGTCATCTTTCTCTCATCTTCTCTCATATTCTCTCATCTTCTCTCATATTCTCTCATCCTCTCTCATTTCCTGTCATCTCTCTCATTTCCTGTCATCTTTCTCTCATCTTCTCTCATCTTCTCTCATCTTCTCTCATCTTCTCTCATCTTCTCTCATATTCTCTCATCCTCTCTCAGTTCCTGTCATCTTCTCTCATATTCTCTCATATTCTCTCATCCTCTCTCATGGTCATGTTCTATCATCTTCTCTCATCTTCTCTCATGTTCTCTCCTCTCTCATTTCCTGTCATCTTCTATCATCTTCTCTCATCTTCTCTCATCTTCTCATCTTCTCTCATCTTCTCTCATCCTCTCTCATTTCCTGTCATCTTCTATCATCTTTCTCTCATCTTCTCTCATCTTCTCTCATCTTCTCTCATATTCTCTCATCCTCTCTCATTTCCTGTCATCTTCTATCATCTTCTCTCATCTTCTCTCATCTTCTCATCTTCTCTCATATTCTCTCAGCTTCTCGTCCTCTCTCATTTCCTGTCATCTTCTATCATCTTCTCTCATCTTCTCTCATCCTCTCTCATTTCCTGTCATCTTCTCTCATCTTTTTTCATCTTCCCTCATCTTCTCTCATCTTCTCTCATCTTCTCTCATCTTCTCTCGGCTCCTCTCATTTCTCTCATCTTCTTGCAGTGTCTCTCATCTTCTGTCTCCGTGCTTTCATTGCTCATAGAAGGAGCTGATAAGTGAGGTAGAGAGGGCGGAAACCGATCAGTTCACACTTCAATTGGTTTCACTCCCTCCAATCTTGCTAGTGCAAACCAAAACCAAGCTAGCAAGCTTCCGCAGCAACTTTTCAGTCAGCGAGAAAATGCAGTGCCTTCCATCTCCCCGCAAAGTATGAGTATTTTATCTTCACAGACACTCCTGCCGAACAAATTCTTTGTTCTCATCCAAGGCCAAGCATCGTAGTTATCACAAACACCTGCCAGCCATGGTTTGCTCAAGTGTCAACAACATGACCGTTCAGACAGCCTTCCTTTCGCAAGCAAGAATAGAATAGAAATGGAATGGAAAATGTGGAATAGAAATAGAACAAGTTAGACTCGAATCGAAATTTGTACAGTAGACTTGACACGTGCAATTCCTGCAGATGTCCCAGCCTCTGCACCACGGGACATCATTTCAACCATGACATCAGGAACCTTAGACAATAAGACACATGAACAAGGCAGCTTTTCGAAGTACAGGCACAGGCCACAAGAAGATACAAAAAGCGCTAATGCATCTTTTGGAAGCTGCTTGTGTGTGGCTTCTCAACAAACACACAGCCGCACCGTAAACGTACCAAGGTACCAAGAATTCCCAAGGGATTCCGAAAAAACGAATACACTGAGAGTAAGGATTCACATAGATTGTTCTTCAGTGGACTTGGAACGCCGAGAAGAATGCGCTGTGTCACAGTGGCGCTGAGCGATGCCGTCAAGCTTTACGAGAAAGAGATGTGAGATTTATTACGTACTGTAAATATTATATATATATATATATATGTTGTTTTTGTTTAACAGCAGGCTACGAGATGCAATTATCAGGTCCCTTCTTATTTGACTTACTTCTGACTCCATTCTTGACTAAATACTGGTCTGAGAAACGGACAGTGTCGTAAGCCGTGTTGCAGACCTCATGAGAGACAAAGGGTAGAGCGCGGTTTTCCAGTTTCGACATGTTGGAATGGATCAATCTGTGCCCTTGCACCTTAAACATCCTTGAACCATAATTAAGAAGAGATGAAAGCTTCTAGGTGTTCAATGTTCAAGTCCTGAAAGCAAATCAATTCAGATCATTTCCCATCCTGATCGAGCAGACTCTCACCAAGGTTGTCTTGGTAGTATAGAATTTGCTGTGGGCAGATGACCGATGATGCAGCAAGTTCTACAGTAAGCAAGTAGATCTGAGCAGCCAGCAAACCAGGACTTGAGATCTTCAGCCATCCATCTGTCACGGACCTCCGAGAATGATTGGACCAGACATGTTTCTTCAGGTGTTTCTCAGCTAAAAAAATGAAATTTTGATTTATATAAGATCCTTCTTAAATGGGTCTTGTGGGTTCGTTTGAAAACGAAAGACCAGAGTGGACGCCTCATTGCGTATGTTCTCTACGTGTGATTCAGCAAGGCACCAGCAGCTTCTTGCGCAAACGGACTGGTCACAATAGTCTTTGGCTTTCACGGGTCGAGTTGAGAACCGGAATCAAAGAAATCTATCACAATCACTGACAATCACAATACATTTCTTCTCGGAAAAGTGTGTCTTCAATCTCTCTCTTTGGGTTCTTCTCTAGTCCTAGAGCGAACTTTCCAGCATACTGTGCCTCAGGAAGTCTCCTCACATGTTTTTGTTTCCTCGAGGATGACACTCCCTCGCTTCCCCACCTCACCAAAGCCCTTGATGAGTTCCTGCCAGCCCAGGTGCTGTCAAAGCATATAATTGAAACTCCCAGAAATTGAAATTGAGGACTACAATTTAACTATATCAACATACGAAAAACGCTACAAGGATCTACCAGGCATAGACCTATGCATACCTTGTGCTACGCCTCGTGTTGCACCTTGTGCTTATAAGTGCTTGCAATGAAATAGCTGACCGAGTCAATTTCATTTGCTGCATTGTAAATAGTTTGATTGTTGGTGCCATCATGCTCTTGCTGCTATGTTACTGGCACCTCAACATCTAGCTCCAGCTCCGCGATTTTCTGGTCTCTCATCCGCTCCCAACCTGAGTTCGAGAAATTGAGCCCCACTGCAGAAAGAAGTCCTGAGGGAGAAAACAGAAAAAAGGACGATGCCTTCGGAAGGCTTGAGGAAAAACTATCAACTGGTTTTGAGCTACCGGCCACCAAGAATACTCATGCACATCTGATGTACTATCCTGAGCTCGTTCGGAACAGGTTACCATTGTATCGAGCAATATGAAATGCGATTGTGTGCAGTTGTGTCACCTGCAGGAAATGGTTTGGAAGGGAATTCTTATGAAGTAATGACATGTAATGACTCCAAACTCATCTTGCAGATTTCGAGGCACCCATTTTTCTGGAGCTGCGAAGATCTCAGAGCAGGACAATGAAAGGTTCAAGGCTTGACACTGACGGATTGAGGAGATTTTGACTCCTGAGATTGCGATAGATTGCGTGCGGGGCTGCTTTCGCAGGTGGAGTGGCATGGAAAGTTGCAAGGACAACTAAGAGCGATGCTGCGACTCTAACGCAGACGGCCCTCCAAAGCCATCCGCCAAAGGATCCTGGCCAGTTCTGTTCAACAGCACGTTTCAATTTCAAGTGTGCAACCTCTGCATACTATTCACGCAACGATACCGCTACCGACTACCAACCTCTTGACAATGAAGATTACAAAGCAATCAAAATGCTGTGACAATGAAAATGAAAGGTTATATACGAATCAAAAAAGTACAGAGAGGAAAGCGCTATAGATCAGGGCTGGCTGAGAAGCCCACACTGGCCAAGGGACTCGGCGGACCTTTGCTTTCAAAGATGGCCAAAGTAAAACGTTTTTGGCACCCCACTTATTACTGTGTCAAACTCTGACTTTCAGTGATTCTCTCAGTACATGAGCAACAGGATGGCTCGGATGTTGTACCATGTTGTACAGTTGTACCTTATTGTACCTTTATATCAAACAGTTTGGGGGGTTCACCTTGGTGTCTACCGTTTCAGAAACCATGTTCAACAGAACCGACATACGCTGACTGAGTTCTTGAAAAACCAACACTCTATCTACATCCGGAACCTCATGTTGAACTGAGCCTTCCATTCCATATCACACATGCCCGTGCCAGGAACCCTCAGAAATCCTACCTGAAAGCTACCCTAGAGTGCTTCGGAACGACAGAACTGAAAGATGCCGAAAAGTACTTGCATGTATTCGCAAGCTGTCTTTGTAGAAAAAGGAACTCCCACCGTTCACTCATGTCCACACAAGACATGTCCATTGCCTTCAACCAGTTTCAATCCATCTGGAATCTGGATGTGTCTAATTCTGGCAATTTAGCTTGGCCATTTGCCTTTCTTCAGGTCATATTTTCACCCTCCGTTTCCACTGCATTGGTCTGTGTCCCTGCTCAGTACCTTGCGCTTTCGAAAAGTCTGTGAGGCCTCGACCAAGTCAGCCTCCGCAAGGATCCTACAACTGCAGAATTCAACGCATCGCGTTGGCAAGAAAATCTTCTGAGCTCCCTCGTTTCATGCGCAAAGAAAATCTCCTGATGATCAAAGTAACCCCCCAGCCGGTCTCCACCACGGGTCGCACCTTGAAGTTGCTGACTCTGCGAAAGCACAGCAAGAATCATTAGAAAATCATAAAGATATATATATATTATCATATATATATATATTGTTATATATTATATAAATTATATATATGTTATTATTTATTATATATATAGCTCCACTTGAATCAAGACATTGCAGTGTATGCCAGCATGATGCCTTCATGTGTTGCGCCACTCCCCAGCTGCGTCAACATCATAAAATGGTTGGCGATGCCCTTAAAGCTAAACGAGCCCGAAGAGCCAGCCGCATCGGTTCCAAGAATGGCCTCTGCAATGCACGGGTCCATCTGGTTCCTAATTGAATGCTAAAAGCATATGTACAATTTGTCTGGTATTGAAGTATCGAAACGCAACTTGTTTGATACAAAATCACATGAGGAGCGAGACAAATTTGAGGTAGCTCCATCACTGTCTTATTGCTACCCACAAAGGTACCTTGAGGTACCGCACGGTTTTTAATACCCAACACATCCCATGGAAATCCGCTAAGTTTCCAACTCTGCGGAATCGCCCAAAGCCAACGTCGGCCAAAGCTCTTTCGCATGCTTCCAAGCCTGGACCCCAAAAGGCAAGAGATACGAAGAGATCCGAAGAGCACCATCTTTGAACATCGTTGAGCTGGGGACCACGCGGCAGTGGAGCTTTCATTCACCGAATCACAAACGACCTCTAGCTGAGAGGTCCAAAACTCGGCACAGGTATCCCCCATCTGGCAATGTTTACCAGACCTCTTGTTCACCAATGACAAACATCAAGAAGTACAAGACCACGTTCATACTTACATCTGTCTTACATCTCTTCATTCTGCTTGGGAATGCGACTCCATCAAAGTCGAAGCACATCACCAGGTTGGAGGCTTCGCTAGCCTGTGCAAGGCTGAATCTGAATTGAATGCGCAGTCTCTGAGGCAAAAGAGCAGCGAAGGTTCAACCAACACCACACAGGATGACTAGACAAAATGCTCCATAGTACATCATAGTACAACGCTTTGCCTCTGTAGATGCCGCTCGCAGAGCACTCTGCCTGCCGTGTGATTTTCAAGGAAAGGACCCGAGTCTATCACTCGCACCAAGCGCTGCCCGTGCAACATGTGCAACTCGGAAAGCAACCCTTTCTTTTGAGCATTGAAATCATTGGATACTTCCATATCTTCCATACTTCATGATATCTTCATGATACTTCCATCCTTAGCTGTCCTTCGTAGCCGCGTAGAGCGCCAGAGTCGCCTGCCCAAGAGCATGTCGCACAAAGGCAGTTGGCCGTCGAAGGCAAAGATTGGCAAAGCCCCAGGGCCCTTTTGCCCCTCAAAACAGGGGATGTCAGGACATGTCGAAACCCTATCAAACGCACTGTATGCGTGTCAACAGGCTGGATTTCTGGACAAATAGATAAAATTCAAACATCTTACAGAAGAGTTGAAGAAGCGGATGGTGAGTGCCACAAAGCCGGGTAACCGCCAAACCGTGCATGTCATTACCTTGTCCGCCCAAGCCTTGTTCCAACAAGCAAGGGCACTGCTGGCCAGAAGCTTCCAGGCCTGTCTCTGGCTCAACATCAACACGTCAAAATCGCGAGCAAAGTGAATCGGAGAAGTCAACTTGCGAGGCACAAAGCACACAACCCGACAGAACCAATCAAAAAGGCCTTTTGCAGGCCCGAAATTCGACAGCTTGTCAGCATAGTGGCAAGTGGTATCCGCCAACAGGCCCAATGCGTTGTGTTCCACATGATCCAAAAAAATTGTAGAAGTGGTCTGCAGTACAACTTCAGCATCCCTCGGTGCCTTTTCATCTCTTGTGTGCGCCATGTCGTCTTGGAAGAGGAGAACTGGAGGTCTGAATACTTCATTGTCACAGCTGGACGTTGGCCCCTGGTCCTCAGACCGACGACATTGGCTGCCCCGCATGCTGAATCCAGGAATCAAACAACAGACTGTCTTCTAAAAGGGCTCTGTAGATAAACGGAGTCTACTGATGCCAAGTTGCTGCAGGTTTCTAGGAAATTGCTGAGCGGAATTCTACCAGTGCACAACAATGTGCGATTACAGCCATCTTCAAGGATCATCAAAACAAATAAAACAATGTTGTGAAACTTTGCCCTTGGCAGGAGGCTGTGGAAAATGGGCGAGGTCACCACGACTGTCCACAGACCTACATAGAGTAATACCTAGAGTACTGTATACATCAAGTACTACTGTACACAAAGTACGGCATATATAAAGCACATAAATGAAAGTAGTGTGCTTTAGTAGTTGGATAGTGGTGGTAGTTAGATGGTGGTAGTGGTGGTACTTCTTTATTTCATTGTCTGTAGCATCCAGGATCTCCGGCAGGGTCCATGCAAGATCCATAGCGGCCATAGCGACAGCCAGGCTATCCTATGTCTCGGTGTCTCAGCTGATTCTGATGGATTTCAACCAGTTCGTTTCAATCACAAAGTTCAAGTTCATCAAAGTTCATCAAAAGTGTTGGGCCAGGGCCCACCCAGCTATGTAAACAGCTGAGATCGCTTCGCTTTTGATATCTTTTGATCTGAAAATATCGCCGTTGCAAAGAGGCATTGGCAAGAAAACTATCCTAGGCCAATCTAGGCCATAAGCATCCATGAGCTGCGAACCTCTATGTTCCCAGGAGGCATCAAAGGCTACAGGTCGATCTTAAGAATACCCAGTGTGGATCTCAAAGACCCTGGTACCTACTTCAGGTTGCAGGGCTGCGTCAGTTCAAACACAAGCTGCAAATTTGCTGACCGTAGATGGCATTTGCTATGATCTGGAGAGTGCTCTCTTGAGCCAGAAATTCAACGACTAGTGACTCGCAGTGACCCGTGGACTGCTGAACACCAAACTCTGTGTCTAGGCCATCTCACAGTGATCATCCTTCTTTCGTCTCTTTGATCTCTTTGACAGCTTTCATTTCATACGGTCCTTCTTTCATTTCTTTCATCTCTTTCATCTCTTTCATCTCTTTCATCCTTCAACATCTGACAGTGTACCTCCTGAGTTCCTCCCCTAAGGCCAACACGCGCAAAGTGCCTTGCCTTAGCAAAGCTACAGTTACAGAGGAAAGATAAGGGAAAATGAGGAAAGCCTGAAGCGTTCGCTCAACCACGCCCCCCAACACCTGTGGAGTTCGGTCTTGCAAATGGCATATGAGATGCGACATCTGAACTCCTTTGCATGACAACCTGTTGGTACATAAGGTCGTAGCAGGGTTGATGCATACTCATCCACCTCAGGTTGACTTGGATGCAAGGCACTGAAATTGACCGCGATATCGACGATATCGCATTGGCAGCCAGAGTTTGGGTCAAGAAATCAAGCTTGTCATGGCTGGCAGTACAGTATACGAATTTCAACAGTAGTGGACACGTCTGTGCACACATAAAATTGATTAAAATTGACTCATCCGCACACACAAGGGATTGGGGTGGTAGTGGGATTGGGGTGGGGTGGGATGTTCGCGTTTGCTTGCACTTGCTTCATGAAGTTGATGCTACGTATCATGGGGTGGGGTCGGGTGGGGCCGGCGGGGTCGAGATATTAACGCTCGCTCTCGAACGACCAAGCGAAACCTGTATCGCCGAGCACTTACGCACCTACATCCACACGTGCCCACTTCTAACTGCAGCGCTAACGTACCGCAACAGCGCACGCATACAGTGGTCAACAAAACACCTGCACCTACGTGACCCTTCTCACTGCAACGCTGCCGCACAGACAAAGACACGCACACGGTAGACAAAAGTATATACTACGTGCGGTACCTCGACACGGAAACACTTGTCAACCCACGCAACGCCGCCGCACATACACAGAGCAGGCACCAGTTAGCTCCAAAGGGGGCGTGCACACGCGAGGCGGTCTCCACCTGCAAAGTCGAAACGCTTTGTGCCTGCTCAGACGAGGCACTAACGACTTTCAACTAAACGCATGTGTGCTTAGTTGAGATGGAACTAGGGTCGCCTTACCTCTGTGTTTTGAATTTTCTTCTTTGCCACCAAAAGAGTCTAAATAAAAGAGTACCGCTGAATGTTGCACTTGGTTGCACTTGGAAACAAACACAAGCAGAGAGACTTCATAGCGACCATCATCGAAAGGGCCCATCATTTGCGTAGCTTTCTGCGTCAGGGTCCGGGTGGAGGTAAGTGCACACGTACAAGCGGATGTGCTCTGATGGTTTTGAGACCCATGCAAAACCACAAGCAAAGTCATGCCGGGGACATAGCTGCAATATGCTGCAATGAATGTTCAAAATGGCAGGAATTGATGTAGGATTGTAGGACTGGGGGGAACATGTAGAGTGAACAAGTCCAACGATGAAGAAAGAAACAAAGAGACTGTCTTCTTGGCAAAGAGAAATGTGGAAATAGCCGTCGTCTGCTGGAGCAACAGGCGCAGTGCAACATGCAAGGCCCCAACTGCCCATCGTGCTCTTCTTCTCATTGACCTGCCACCCAAGACGAGTAGGTTCTATACAACGGCATCTGGGAATCTAAACCAAGCGTGGCGCACTCGCACCATTCCTGCATAGAAGAAGTCAGGAACACCTGAGTCGAAGAGTTTGTGTCTACTCAAACTTTCAATGCATTGAAGCATTTCCAAAACAATCAAGACATTAATTCTGCACTTGGGAGTTGGCTCTTTTCATGCCAAATGCGTAGCCTTTTCCTCGGAATCAAAGTTCTCCAATGTTCTGTAAAATGGCTTCAACAAGATATCAAAACTTCGAGGGGACACACCAAATCAAGACCTCGTTCGAATAATTCCAATCGAAGCAAGCATCTCGTATTTTCGCACATTTAGCCATTGACAATCTGTATGGCAAAGGACGCCACAGTACTAGTACTCATCAAGATTGAGGTCAACAATTGCCAAAGAATGCATCCATGTGCGCTCTTACTCGATCAAACTTCCTGCTGGGGCTGGAGCGATGCTGGTCAGATTGAGACGGTCGCTTGTTCACCTGAAATGCACTTGTCCACACCAGGGTCTTTCCAGAATCAACAGCAAATTACTGGCTACTGGGTTTCTCCTTACAACGTTCAGTTGACTCAGCTCGAAGAAAACGTGACGTGACCAAAGGAAAAGAAGAGAAAACGAAGAGAAAAGAAAGAAGAGAATCTTGAGAGTCTCAAAGTGTCTCAAAGCTGCTAAGCTCGTGACTTCATCGGACAGCTGCAGGATGCTCGGCCGCTTCGCAGTGGAGCCGTCGGGTGAACCAACCTCGCAAATTGCATTTCCTATGAAACCTTTGACGAAGCTGAGGATAGCTGAGGTGACCGTGACAGGGCCGTCTATGTTCTGCCTTTTGGATGTGTTTAGCTGGGGTCTTGGAGTTTCTTGGATGTTCAGTTCATTCCCTTTGTACTCTGTTTGCTGCTCTTTCCCGCTCGCCCTGCGTGGCTTAAGAACACATCCTCTTTCCTCGCGTTAGCAACGGAGCTGGCACATATTGAGAAAGTCTCCGGGTCCCTGTTGAACTGTTGCGAAACATTTGCAACCTTGCACAAACGTGGGGATGAAAATAAATAGAGTCATGTTAATGTCAAAAGATTGCAAGACTGCCAAAATCGCAACAACGCCCCAGCTCGAATGATTTGTTGATACTGACAATGTCTAAACCTTACTGTACCACCGGAAGCAGGCAATTGCTGGTTTGTAATCGAAATAACCCCTCAACGTCCCTGAGCATTCCTCAACATAAACCTACACTACAGGGCAAACGCTGCGTGTCAAAGTTAGGGCACCTGTGTCTGCCCCCCTCCAAACACTGCATACAAAAGCACAACCACGAGATCAGCGTTTTTCAGGGAGTCACCAAGTGCCGGTTGAACAGCACAAAGAAACATCCCTAAGCGTTGAAGCAATGGGAACAAAACCACAAACACTGTAAGAACTTTTCTTCAAATGTCTTTGAAAGCATCAAAACTACACAGCTTCCGAGGTGCCCAACAGCCCTCAGAATCTCCGACACCATGCTTTTCGCAACCTCCGATTCGTTGCCTCCTCGATGTGTCACCTTCCAGGTGCCACACAATTCCTCTACTCGAGATGCGTTAATGATGATCTACTACCTGTTGATAAATCTTCCAGTAGAGTTTCTGCACTCTTGTTGATCCTACTTTCCATGATGAGAAACAAAAACCCACTTTGGCAAGATTCTTGAAGGATTCTTTGGATGCCTTTTCACAGCTTGGATGATGGATACTGGCCTGGTTGGCCCAACTGGGTCCCGATGGTAGGCAACCATGCACCGCCACCTCAAAAGAAGTGGATAACTGGTCCAGCTTCACCTGTGTTCAACATGCTCTTCCCTTCCCGCAGAAGACCAGCTAATATGAGACACAACTGCATCAATTCAAAGACCGCGGAAGATCACATAAGATCACGTAAGAAATGTCAAGATATGTCAAGTTGTAACTGTGGAGTGAACATAGCCCAAGGTCCTGGCACAAAGAGATGTATGCTCATCAAGAAACCTCGTGCGAAAGTACAGGGTAATGATTCAAAAACAAATAATAACTTGAATGCAAAACCCGTGAGGTACAAAGGTCTGAAAAGTAAATAAGTCATAGGTAGGAGGCATTCAGTAGTTGGTCACATGAATGCACCTTGCCACCTGGTCAGGTTCCTTGCTAAAAGCTAGGAAGTGTCTGAAGTGTCTCCGTGAGGAGCTGAAAGCATTGGAGCCATCTGAGCTCAGTCTGAGTTCTGTTCTCTTTGTAAAGCTTCTTGTAAGTGAAGCCCTGCCGTTCGATCTGCAATGACCTCACAACAATCAGGGCCCCACACAGCGTTTCTCAACCACGCAGTGCCAATCTGATCCTCAACAAGTCGACATTCCGCAGTCCAAACCGCAATGTAACATGCATCTTACTGGTCTTGCAGTCAGCAAAATGAACATGTCATGTCTCATGAGAGAAAGAAGTCTATTTAAAGATCAAAGACGAAAAATATGTTTTTTATCATCAATAGATATTCAAAGATATTGAAAGATCTTCTGTTAGAACTGGCTTCGCGGCTCGATGATGCTCAGGGTGTGCAACTGGCTCTTCACGAGGTCCTGTGAGCCACGAGTATCGATGGGAGAAGTTTCGAATGCTTCGAGGTGCCCTCAGAGGTGCCGTCGTCACAGCTGGGCATTGGTCGCATGCATTGGATATCTACTCGTGTGTGCCTGTCATCCGGGGAATCCGAGCTACTCAGATCCAGCTCAGTTGCTAGGACACATATGATGAAAACATATATTAAAGTATAAATATATATATATATATGTATGTACGTAAATTTGATTGAATATGTGCAATGCAGCCTTTCCCCTATCCCCAATTCAAAGCCTTGTGTTTGCAAAAAGTGGAAGGAAAACGAGAGCAACGAGAGCAACGAGATCTTCCTGGCCTCCTCCATGAACATTGGCTTTTTACAGCTGTTCGTTTTCACACACTTGACAAACCTGAGAGCATTCTGCAAGTGCGGTGGAATGCAACAGGAATGCTCTCTGGATGTCTTGCAGAAGAATTGTCTGAAAGAGCTTGATTTCAGGAATGCTGAAACATGTCACATCTACGCAGTCTTTCCTGCATCGTATGTCTAGGTTCTGTTCAATGCGTAGTGGGCCAATCAAGTCGTACAGCCTATTGGCAGAAACAAGCTGAGAACCACACTTGGGCTCGCAAGAACGCAGCCTCAGCAAAGCAAGGCATAAGTTCCACACAAATAGATATACAGTACTACATGATTGATACTGTCACTATTACATACTATAATAACATCATCATAATCCAAGACTTACTTCAAGTAAATCGTTTGGTACGGGATCCTTTGAGTCCAATGTCCACTGAACTTGCTTTCAAAATCGCTGCCCACCACATCAATGTCATACTGTAGCTGCCACAAGGTTTGGCTTGAACCAGCATGATGGCCCTCTCAGAGATGTTTTATTATCTTTGGGCCTTGGGGTGACTGCCATTTCGTCAGCTTCTATGTCAGCACGTGCACCCAGAATCACTTTTGCCACATCCCAAGGTGTTACTCCTGTGATCTTGGGTCTCTGGGTCACAGCCCCCGCATAAGGCACAGACAAGGTAAATAGCGAACTTACTGATCGAAGCAACTGCGCCGCGATAAAGCCCTTCTTTGGCCTCGCACACAACTTACGCTGTCTTCACAAAGGTGGCTGGCACAAATTGCACTGACACAAAGCCTACTGACAAGTACGGGTGAGCCAAGTTGCTTGTCCGTGTTTGCCTCTGGCAGTACACCTGCACAGGAAACTCTGTTTGCGACTCCTAAAAAAAATCTCTTGGAGCCAATTTTTCAATGATTTGAAATGATCCGAAACGAATATCATCATGCTAAACTACTGTAGATTATTTCAAGATTTTGATGTGCTAGATCTTTGCAAAATTAGATTCAATCCTCAGATTTTCAAGTTTTGCATTTGCTTCCAGTCAATCCAGGAGGCGGCTGCTGTTGCGCAACGTTTTCACTAAAGCTACTCTGGTTTTTGAACGTTTTGAACCAATTCTGTGCTCAACTTTCTGGCCGCGGTGCAATGTTTTCTCTGAGGCATTTTTCGTTTACCAAGTTTGCGAGACAGAATTTTGAAATTCAATAGGATGGACCGACTAGATCTGATTACGGCGCTTGCTTCCTGGGTAGCTGATTTTCGCACTGTGTTCCTCTCCTGACTCAATGGTCAGGCATGAAGACAAATGGAAGCTGTTCTCACTGGGTACTGGTGCCGGGCTGTTTCGCTCTAGAATCCTGGGTTTCCGATTCTTGAGAACCGACTTTCGAAGAATTGGCATCGTATTATGGCCAAAGTTTGGGCCCATCATGCACCAAACATCTACCCAACATGGACCCAAATCAGTGAACATGCCCTTGCAAGGGTTCAACATAGGGCCAAGATAGACCTAACTTACTGGTGAACATGGTCGCAATATTTGCCTAACGCAAGCACAACATAAACCCAACTTGGTGAAGAGCCTCCGTAACATTCGCAACATAGACCCAATTTGGCAGCCGTTGCTAACATGGGGCTCTACACATCATCTGTGCAGGCGGACATAGCCACGGAGCGGCGAAGACTTGAAAAACAGTTTTCCCATTTAGGATAAACCACCTACAAATCCCACAGTACACGTGTTTCTGTTCTCAAGCCCGGCTTTGCGCTGCCCTCATTTTGGCTCGTTTTGGCACAGCTCTGAGCCAAAGGTTGGTTCCATCTCTCGGTTCATGGCTTAGAGTTTGAATATCTTTTTCCATGGAAGAAACTGCTCAATTGTCCCCTGATCACGGTAGTACCCAATAAAAGAGTTCCAAACCAAGGCTTCTGACTGCTTGACCTTAGTAATTTACTTCTTTCATCTTCTTCCTCTATTCCTTTACAGGGCACAGGCATACAGTGCACCATGCACCAGGATGCACCAGGATGCACCAAGATGCACCAGGCCTTGTAAGATTTCTTTCACAAAGCTTTTGCTGCTTCCAAGAAGGAGCTGCGCCAGCGACACTTCTCAAGGTGCACAAATCCGATTGAAATCTGTGAAATCCAAATAGAAATCCATCCATATCCATCCTATTTTTTCTTATTTGCTAAAACTTCAAAGCTCAAATCCAACAAGCGCAAAATCACATTTACTTAGCTTTACCCAACTGAGCCAAATCGTTTCTGACCGTCATTTGCAAGGGGACCTGCAAGACCTCTGATGGCATGACATCCATATTCTTCTCCCGGAAATGGCTTGTGCAGTAGCGTACCTTCAGTAACTTCAAAGCAGTAGCCTTCGTTAGATTCAGAATAATTCAGATCATTTCAAGTCTGTCAGATGGCTCCGTTTGCAAATCTCCCAGGCCCTGTGTTTCATGCTGTCCCCGCCGTGGGTACATTGCAGCATGAGTGCAGGATCTCGAAGTGCTCTCTAGCAGCCAACTTGGGCTCCACGTAGCATTTCACAGGAGAAGTTTTAAACCTGAAGGCATTGAAGGCATTGAAGGCATTGAAGGCATAGCTATTCAAAGAAAATTCAGACAAGGCCAAGAAGGCGAAGGCGAAAGGCTTAGAGGGGGCCACAAGGGCTCTCAGCCTGAAAGGGCCCTAGCTAAACTCATCGCGAGGCCAAGGGATTGCCTCGGGAGTTTCGTTATATCATTATCTGTTTCTCAAATGGTCGAACTTGTTGACAGTTGATCTCGCTTATCTATCTATATCAATGCATATCTATTTGTGTTTATCTGTATGCATTTTCTCACTTTGAACGTCTTCCAACCCTCACTGGTGGCTGAACCGTTTGCAATGCAACAAAGGTGGCACACAAGGCTTGACACAAGGCACTTTGTACACTTTGCACATCCCTTTCCTTTGCACTTACTGTATCTTTCGCGATCCCAAAGTGGATGCACTTTGCTATGTTTTCCTTGCCTTTGCACTTCAAGATGATACAAAGTGCATAAGGATGCATAAGGAAGACTTCTTGATGTGCTTCTTCTTTCTCAAATTTTCTCAGATGTTGAGTCTTTGTGATGCTTAAATATGCTTAATGTGTTTCTTCTTTTTTGAACTTTTCGAAGTCAAGATTTTCGAAGGACTTCTGATCCTCTCCCCACCTCCGGTGGCAAGACTGGGTGAAGGCCTGGCATCGCTGCACATAGCTCACCTCAAACTGTTGTGCACCTGGCCTCGTTGCTGCCAGACTGCAGGTTGCACTGCTCCTGGCAAAGCAACGAATCCTTCAACAGAATCCTTCAATTTCCTTCAACTTCCTTCAACCTTCCTTCAACCTTCAACTTCCTTCAACCTTCCTTCAACCTTCAACTTCCTTCTTCAACTCCTTCAAATCAAACATCTTCATTCCTACAACCTACCCTGGTCCTAACCATCTCGATTCAGTCATAGTCCCAGCAACCCCGATGGCAAATGCACACAAGCAATCCACAGGCCATCCAAAAGCAATCCAAGTGGTAAGACCCAGCAAGTCACAGCAAACACCTCTGGATTAGCCAGGGAATACAAGTTACTGTCCCCAATCGGTCTCACAAGTGAGTAGTGGCCGTAGGATCATGGGATACGCCAAGGTGGCTACAAGCAACCGGCAATGCCACTAATGGCTTGTCCACTTAGACTCCGCAAGACTTCATCCAAGAAGCTCCATGCAGCTAAGATCAAACCAAACCCACTTGGATGTGAATGGTGCCTGGACATTGCGCCTGGTTTCCCCCGAACCTTGGTTCCAACAACCGTGGTTTCCAAGATCTTGAACTCCCGGGAACATCCTTCAACGAACCCTCAAGCAAACCGCCACTTTCCGCCTGTGCCCAGTTGAGCCCTGTCACCGCTTGCAACTTTCAACATAGGTTCGTACAGAAACTTCGTAAAACCATTACCACACCAGTTCGCGGAAACCTGTTGCCAGAATCACTACCTTCCTGAGACCCTAGAACCTTCAAACTCAGCCGTGGTTCCGGAGGAAACGTTGACGTGACAAGGCCGGGCCGGGCCCCATTACTGTACACCCGAAGCTATGTCGGCTGACAGCCAGAGCATTCCGCTGTTGAGGATGAAACGAAACATGAAAGAAATTGGTTTGTCATAGATACAACAGTTTGATCATGAACCCTTTTTGTATGAGGCTCTGGATGTCCAACCTCATTGAACAACGGTCATGAGAAAGGAAGGAGCAACGAAATAAAAAACAGGAAGAAAACCAAGACTATGTAATCAAACTGCGCGGTGGGCCACCAGGGGATGGGCCTCCCCGCAGCAAAAAGGATAGGAAATAGCGTGTTCATAATCAAATGATCTTAAGCAATGAAAAGAGAAAAGAAGATGGAAAAAAAAATAAGGACAAGGTAGGATAGGATTGACTTATGAGAAGGGTAGTGTATCTGTACATATCTGTACTGTGATGGAAATTGGATCAAAGTCGCAGCCAACATTCCGTCCCACCTCAAGCAGGGGCAAGATTCCCAGCCCAGACTTGGCATCCTCAGTTCCGGCGATTGCTAGTGAGAGATAAAGAGGAAGTCCTAAGATGTCCACATCTTCTTTCCGAACTTGTTTTTTCTTTTCTTCCCTTCTTTTTCTGTTTCTTCTTGTTATTATTTGTTTTTTTCTTCTTCTGTCTTTCCTAGTAAACCTGAAAGAGGCAAAGCTCGTCAATAGGACCAGGAACGTTGGGCCCTGCCTGGGAGTCAATGGCTGTGAGTATGCTAGAGTTGTCCTCCACATTTCAGGAGAAGAAGGCAGCCACTTTTTCGTGGTGACCAAGTTCTATTAAAACTTGGAACGCAGGTTTTGTGGATCAGTGAACCCCAGAGAACTTATATGTGCTACAACACCGGTTGATGCTGTGGTGCGGTGAATGGAATAGAATGCAAAATTTAATAAGAATGTGTAGGATAATTGAAAGAATAATCCGTGACACGGATTAGTAAGAATTAGGATCAAATGATTGAATAATGAATAAGTGCGGCTTCGTCCTACTTGTCCTACTTGTCCAATGTGGCAGCCAGTTGAGACATCTTGAGGTTTGGGAGGCAGGAAGGAGTTGGGTGGGGCGACGAGTGGAGGACCTCAGGCAGTAGGGGACCGACCACTGTGAATTCAGGATCTAAGAGTATAGATTATAGATCATACATCTGAATGTTTCTGTGTATAGTGTACATTAATCTGTTCATTTATCGCAGTTTGTAGTCTACAATAGTATGTCAGCACCACGGTGCAAATGACATTAAGACTTGTGACAGGGATGCCGTCGTAGCCTTGGGCAAGGATAACGACAATGGCAAGGAAACTTAAAGGATCATCCGAATGTCGGGGAGGTTATAAAATCGCAGTCGGCTTTTAAGTACTGTTGTGGCACTTTTCTTCTGGGCACTTCCAAATTGACAAACCTTCCCATTCTTAACAACTGTCCTACTGGTACCGGAGATAGCATGCGTGGTGAACCAACTGAACGAGCGACTCAGTAACCACAATGACATGCGCAGAAGACTCTTCCAATCTCTTTGTTGTGACTGCCTACCTTTTCCGCTGCGCTTTGGCATCAAGCATCCGCATCACATGGCTGGCCATTTGGACACCTTGATCTAACAACTGACCTGAATAATTACATTCAGAAAGAAACAGAAAATAGACAGGTTCCGTCAGATTTCTTCTTTCAACTTACAGTATATATTTCCTTGTTGCGGTACAAAGGTCTCACATGTCTCCCCGCCACATCATTGAGGATTTTTGAAAGAGGAGTTTCACCTCCCCTCTTGACGGGCGCCTGTGCTTGCAGGCTTGACCATTGGGGGGCGGACTGCAGAGGACGCAGTGTGGACAGGACAAAAGGAATTCGAGAAGCCCACCATCTGAAGATAGCACCAAATCTACCTTTGTTTTAATCTTTAAAGTTTTAAATGTAAAACCGGCTCGCGAAGTGATGACCCTTCACCTGTCCTGAAACTTCAAGTCAATACTGATGCCTTCCTCTTTGCACATCTGCTGCTCGCGCTTGAAGGCTGCCTCAATGAAGAACCTTGGATTCACAAACACTTAAAGCTCTTTCCTCTCCACTTTTTGGAAACAACAGATTGCAATCAACACTGTTTAGTTCGAACCGGCAACAATAATCCAAAAAGGAATATGAAAATATGGAAAGAGACTGTAATCTCTAGCGCAGTAGACGAGTTCTGGCTCGGATGCTAAAGTTCAAAGAAAAGTGGAAATTTGACAGTTCACCTGCGAGCACCATGAAACATCCGCCGCTACCAAAACCAAATGGGAGAACCTGAAGTGTTCCCTTCCTTTACACCAAACTGCCAAATACACAAACTACACTTTCAAGCATGAAAACAAAAATCAATTGGCACTGTAATCCTTCCTTGGGCAAATGGATTTGCTTGTCAAAGGTACGAGTCCCTGTGGCAAGCAACAGGCAAATGAACCAATCTGGAATTCTGGATGACAAATGACGCCAATACGAAACAGTTCCTTGATGGCTATGGTTTGCGTATGATAGAGCTAATGCGCCTGGCCGACCTGCCGCAATAGCTCTCGGAGACCCAAACCTTCAAT